>JAODAL010084406.1:0-10925 GCA_025379985.1 Phyllomedusa bahiana
TGACGCGTCCCCCGGCCACCTCCATTCACTGACGCGTCCCCCGCCCCTCCTTTTCACTGACCGCGGCCCCGTTTGTTCGCCCCCCGCCGCTCCCCTGCAAACCCCCCGCCCGGGCCGCCAACTGCGCTTTCAAAAACCGTTTCAGGATTCAAAGCGCAGTGAAAACGTACCCAGAGTGTGGACGTTTTTGGAAGGTGCCAAAAAGCAAATCTTTTTTCCCTTTAAAAGGTTTTTCACTTGCGAAAAAACCGGGAAATTTAAGATGACATGCCCAATTCTTAAAAGTGGATGTAAAAAAAGCACAGGAGAGCCCCTAAAAAGCGCATCGCCGATCCCCCGGAGCCCAAGAAATGCGCGTTTTGCCTTTTTTAATAAATGTTAATCACACAACAATTTGGGTTTAGTTTCCCGTGAACACAATGCAACCCGCTGCGGGGGAGAACATAATAATGTACATATAATACAGCCCCTGTAGCTGGCAGAAGTGTGCAGGTAGTCGGTAAGTTATTCTCTGCTCCCCCTTCGATTAAAGTGCCCTTCTGTGTTGCAAAAGGTCTGCGGGTTTGTGGGCCCCAGGGGATGCCCCGACTCCCGGGCGACTTTCTGCTAGCTACAAAAGGTCACTTTTAATCGAAGGCGCAGTACATTGTGTGTAAAAACCCCCTACCTAAACTTTCATCACCCCTTGCTGCTAGTCGTGGTGAAAGTGCATGGGCCTCATGTATAAAAAACTGTCTAGATCAAAAATTCACTTTTTTTTGGGGCCCATAGAAAACCAAAATCCGAGGGGAAACCTTTCTTTTTTTTAAGATCATTTATTAAATGAGACGGGCGTTTTGGGACTAAGTATATGGCTACCCGGGAAAAAAAAAAAAAAAAAAAAAAAAAAAAAAAAAAAAAAAAAACAAAAATTTATTGATTAAAAACTCACCTTTCCCCCAGCCCTACACTGTCCCCTTTCCCTCCCCGTCAGTGTTCCACGTTCTTCTAGACTGGTACATCACTGCAGCAGCAATCACGTCAACTTTTCGGACTTTATCGGTTAAAAGTAAGTATTATGTCAGCTGTGTTTTTTCTTTTTTGTTTTTGGTATACCCTTTACTGGTCTTTTTATTTTTTTTTAAATATTCCCCTTAAAAAAAACTAAAAATATTAATTAAAAATAACCTCTCCTCAGACCCTGAAATGGCCATTCTCCCCTCCCGTCAGTGTTCCCGTTCTTTGATGGTAATCATTTGCAGCAGCAGTCATTAACTTTACGGATTGATCGGTTAAAAGAAAATTTCTATGTATTATTTTGCTGTTTTTATTTGTTTTTTTTTTGTTTTTGGGATCCCATTTTTTCCAAAAAAGGGTCGGGATGCTTTTCTGCAGTTGATAAAAACAAGTTACAGTGATTAGGATTTTTTCGGGGGTCAGTTTGCCACTGCTGGGGAGTCCTTTGAGGTCGCACCTGACGCCCTTTCCCCAGGTTTTTAAGCCCACCTTATCATTAATTTGCTCTCTGAAAGAAACCCCCTGGCCCCTTAGTCACGGCCCTCAGAGTAAGACCGTTAGTGGCACAGTGGGTCCCCCAAGGGACCCGCTTTGAAAAAATTTTAAAATTTCCCAAAATTTTTAAGTTCAAGGGCTTGGGCTGTCACACTTTTACCCCTCCAGGCCCCCCAATACTTTATAGAGGGGGATTTTCCCAAACTGAGCCTTTTGGGGACACTTTTTTTTGCAAAAAAAACCCCTTTAAAGGATGAGAGTTTTGATTCTATTTAAAGGGTGGTCAGAGATCTCGTGGTGGAGGGGTTTTCCTGCTCAGTACTCCCGGGGAAAAAAAAGGGGCATAAAACGGCTTATTTTTATTGTTTGATTTTTTAGGTTACCCCGAAGGGGGAGTTTCACAACTATAAAAAGGGAGAAAAAAGTTCACATGCCCTGGCCTCCTCTCCATTATTCCTTTCTCTGGAACCCCAAACAGGGTTTTTTGTGATGGTAAATCTTGTGGATTTGGCCCCTGTTTTTGTCAGGGAAAAAAAATACTCCATTAAAAAAAATTCAAAAAAATTTAAAACAGAAAAAAGATTTACTATTTTTGCTCATTTGTATTACTCCAAATAAACATAGACAGCCCTTTGTGCCAGTGCCAGCCACACAGTGACAATAGGTTTCATACTCTAACAGTGCTATCAGTTAATGCTACTTTCAGAAAATCGGTATGAATAGTTCTAGCCTGAAGTATATGAAGACAGAGACAAAGCTTGTGTGTGTCCCGATGGCTCGGGGGCCATACTAGAGAAGCATAGGGGGCCACGTGCTGTGTAACCCTGAATTAGAAAAACAAATCAGCATTTTGTTTCATGTTTATCTGTTGTCGGATTCAAATAGTTCTCGTATTTTTTATTGCATGCTATTGACACAATTCATTCTTGTATAATTTCCATACACTGATTTCCTGATGTTTATTCTTAAAGAATGTCTTCAAAATAAGCCAATCAGGAGCTGAATTCGAAATTAGACAGAAAGTTTTTTTTTTTTTTTTTTTATTTGTTAAATGTCGCGTTTTATTTGAGAGGTGGTAAAACACTACAGATAATTTGTTCAAGCAGCATTAATCAAACAGAAATCACAGAAATATTGTTCACATTTTGTGCACGCTAGAAGCTTAGATGGTCACGATCTGCCAACAACAAGGTAGTCTTTCCTACTCCTTGACCCTTTTTGTCCCCTCGAGAACCCCCCCCCCCCTTTTAACCTTTACTCATTAACAGCTATATAAGATATAGTGTACTCCATTTCCCTCCTTCTCAATCTCCTACGTCCAGGTTCCCCAACGTGCCTTTACTTTTTCTAAGAGATAATAGTCTGTATATTTAACGGGGGTCCAGAATCGCCTTTGTATCTCACACACGCGCGGATTATGATTAGTGAAATAAAACTGTTTCCACCTTTTTGTAAGAAGTTTTGGTGTCCCTGTCTCTTATTTGTCTCTCCACCGCCAATTGTGCACCATGTAGAGGGCCTGTTTGTGAGGCAGTCCCTGAGTTCTGTAGCTTCGGTATGTCGTCCGATCAGCCAGTGTCACAACAGGACACTTCTTGGCTGCTAGAAGTGTGTAAGTGAACCCCCTTCTGCGTAACCATGTGCCTCGTGTTTTCACTGCCTGTCTCTCTAATGGTGAATGGAACAGAAGTCCCTGCGGGTTGAAGATAAGAGAAAGTCCCAGGTGTCCTTTATAAAACCTTTTGTGTCTCAAAATCCCTGTACCCCTTCCACACTACCAGAATTGCAATGGTATAGGTTAGCCTTATCTTTCCCACACTTTGTGGCAGGCCTGCAAATACCCGGTGGTCCCCGGACTATGGGGGATATTGAATGCATAAATGGATTTATGCACCAGCCTAAATAAATCTCCTCCATTGATTCGTTCACCACGCTGTGCGCCGCACCAGGGTCATTCCTTAAGGATGTTTTTTGGGTTATATCGCGATTCAGACGCAAGGAGTAGTCTCCCAACTCTTAAAAATTGCTTCTTCTTCCCCTTCGTATGTGACGTGTTTGTAGCAAGAGTTGTTGTATATTTTCGCGGAGAGAATCCCCTTACTACCACCCCGCGTGCGACAATTCAGTAAAGAATTCCTTTGTATTCTACTAACGTTGAGGTGGCGCGTCACAGTGGATTTACAAAAGCTTTTACTTGTTTATATTGAAGTACATGATTGGACCCCAGCCAAATTTTCTCCTGAGGTCACTCCAACTTTAGGGAGAGAGCCCGTGGTAGGAGCTAGTATATACCCCAGTTTGTGATCCCTTTTGTCGGCTCACCGGCGAAAGAGCTTGTTCTCCCTCCGATGCTCTAAGAAGGAGATACGCCCATGTAGCGCGGAAAGAGGTAGAGGTGAGACCACCAAAAATACTAACAAAAAAAAAAAAAAAACCCAATAGGTCTGTTAAACATTTTCACTGAGTCATGTCGCACGTCGCCATAGTTCTCTCAGGACCAGCTTTGTTTGACCTCGCCGGATGTAGTCTCACCGGGAGGTGTAGTAAGGTCACTAAGGTGGAACGGGCAAGCTCAGTGGGATTCCAGTGCCGAATAGGAGATGACGTTCGGGATCCTCTAGCCAATCCTGTACATGTCTCCACATAGCCGCTAGATTATAAGCTACGTTTGGGGAGTTGGTCTCCTCCCTGCAGTTTACCATTGTGAGTTTCTTGAAGCTGATTTCTAGGGCCTTTTCCATTTCCAGACTAAATCTAGAGAAGGCGCCCGTAGACGCTTCACGTCGGAATGTCGCAGTAAATACGGATATTCGTAGGGGGTACAGCAGTCATAGCGAAAACTGACCATTTTGATTAGTTGCCTCTCCCCATTATGGATAAAGGGAAGGTCTTGCCATCTCTCAACTCCGCCTCTATCTTATGTATCAAAGGGGGGAAGTTGAGGCTGATTTGTCAATGACCCCTTAGGCCCATCTTGATACCGAGGTACGTTAGTGAACTTCACCACTTTACACCCCCTCCAGCCTTTTGGCCACGTCTATTGCATCCCATCGGTAGCAGTTGACATTTAGTTCTATTAATTCTAAATCCTTGGAGGAATTCCCCAAAAGCATTGAGGATCTCCAGGACCCCTTCCAGATGGTGGATAGGATCCTCCATGAAAAGGAGCATTTCATCGGCAAAACACATGATTTTTTACCTCCCGTGTCCCAACCCCAATGCCCTTGAAAGCGTCTGTTTTCAGAAAATCTATTTCATCTTATCCCATATCAAAAATTACCATCATATTATTACATTTGTCATCCTTTTCTATTTCCCTTCTTTCTCAGCATTTTTTCCTAAATTCAATTCCGCTATTTAGTGTTTGTTGTTGTCCCTTTTGGGTTGTGTGTGTGTGGTTCCCCTCCCACCCACACCCCCCCCCCCCACCCCGCGAGACCCCCCCACCCCCCCCGCGCGTGTGGGGGGTGTGGCTACCTCCTCGCCTGGAGGAGTTCTATACATGGCGCCAAGAAAGTTTCTAAACTCTCCCGGTGATGCCCATTTTACCAAAACTGCGTTCAAGGCCAATGCCAGTTGAGTTGTCAAAAGGCCTTTTCAGCATCTATGTCCCACTAAGGCTGCGGACTCTTTTCCATGCGTGTCCCTTTCCACACGCTCTTGTACTGCAAAGGACTCGGCCCGGAATTGTTTTTGATGAGGGACATCCCTTTAATTAATGCCCAGCTGATGCATCCCTAATAGATTGGGCTATCAAAGCCGCAAGTCTGTTGGCCAATCACCTTCGATATAATTTTTTACATACTGAGTTGATTAGCGATCTAGGTCTATAGTCTCTTGGGGGCGTGCAAAGGATCTTTACCTTTTTTGTGGATGACCTTTATAAAGGGCAAGTGTCTCCGATGGTACATGAACTGTTTTTTGAAGAATTTCCTCTGGACAAAACCGGCTAAGAAGGGTGGTGCCGTAATTTCACCTTTTACTAGGGATCTTGTAAAAAGAATGTCTCGAAAGGCCACGTCGAGGCGGTGCCTTTGGCCGGCGGAATACTTTAATTACCTCCTCTATTTCCTCCTCGTAAATGAGGCATTCAGCCTCCCCCTGTCCTCTGCGATTTGGGCGTTAAGTTTGATATTTTTGAGAAAATATTCCCCTTGTTGGGTTACGTTCACAGGGTTCTTGTGTGTAGAGATTCTATAGAATTGGCCGTATGGTGAGCTAAGCATCTTGTCTCGGGATCTACAGCGCTAGGGTGCCGTGCACTCAGACTTGAGGAATAGTATACCTGATAGCCTATCCTGTTCCTCACTAGGTTAGGCCAATTAATCTACCAGATTTATTGCCGATCTGAATAAGAAGCTTTCAGCCTGTCTCCCAGTAAGTTTTCAGTCTTTTTGTTGCATCTCGAACTGAATCTTTAGCTGCTACCCATTTTTACTCTGTTATCATTATCAGGGTGATCTAGGAAAGTCTTATGCCCTGAGCTGTGTCGTCGCCATATCAAATTTCTCTCTAATGCCGGTGTCTTTTGGCCGCCATGTCGGAAATTATTGTTCCCCCCGCGCAACACGTCTTTCCCTGCATCCCAAATAACCACTGGTGTCTCTGTGTATGCTGTATGTTTGTCCCTAGTATATTCGCTCCATCTTTTCAACAGCTCTCTAAAGTGGTTCATCTGCTCCTAGCATCCCTGGGAAACTCCACGTATGTCAGACCTCATTAGGATGTAGTTCTGTAGGTTGAGTATCACCGGAGAATGGTCAGAGATCACAAGGTCTCCGATCTCAACAGATTCCACCCTACCCAGTAATGATGCATTAGATAGAAAATAGTCCAATCGTGACCAAGACAAATGGACGCGCGAGAAGGGGTGAATTGCCTCTCCTCAGGGTATAAGTGCCTCAAACATCCGTTAAGGGCCGGGGACGTTATCACAGAGTGCGCTTATTCAAGCTCTGCCCCTGCCCACCGACTCACTTTTCTGCGGTGCGTTTCCTATCCTCCGACACCTTCATGCGCTATTAAAATACCCGCAACCTATTACATTGCTGCCCGCTTTCCTGTAGGATGGGATGTCCCTAATTGGTGAAATGAAAATTTGCTTGTCGGGCGGGTTCGGTGGTTACACGTTCAAAAGAGCAAGCTTTCTGCGGCGTCTTCCAGAGGGACCTTATTGAATGGTCCCTCGAGTCTGACTCTTGATGGGTTGTTTTGCTACGTGGAGTTCCTATTAAGGAGAGAGAACCACCACCCCGCCTGTGGTACAGCGCAGAGAGCCATGACCTCTCTACTCAAGGATTTTTTGAGGACGGGAAGAAGTCCCTCCCCTCCCCCCATCCTCTTTTCTTTGTTCCCCTCCCCCCACCCCGCCGCCCACCCCCCCCTTACCCCCCGTTTTGTGTCCCCCCCCCTCATGTTTCCCACCCCCCCCCCCCCCCCCCAAACCCCCCCCCCCCCCCCCCCCCCCACCGTTTTTTTTATTCTTTTTTTTTCTTTTTTTGGTTTTCCCCCCCCCTTTTCCCCCCTTTTTCCCCCCTTTTTTTCCCTTTTTTTTTTTTCCCCCCACGCTCCTACAGATGGGACTCCTGGAGCAAGACCACATCCGCCTTCAACTTTTTAGATACCTTAGGACCATCATACGTTTGTGGGGAGAACGAAGCCCCTTGTGTTCCATGTGATTAGCCTCATTTTACCTTCTAGTCTTGTCTCATATACTAAATGAAAGCCTAGGACGCTCTCTAAATGGTAAAATATCCTCCCCGTCCCAACCTGTACCCCCCAAAACAATAAACAGTTGTAACTGAATCCTTCCTAAATCAGCCCCTTTTTTCCTTTCTAGCTCAGGTTTGGACTTCTCTTTTTTCGTGATATTATTGACGGCGAAATAGTCTTCTCCTAACCAGTTACGTTATCTCGAATCACTATTTCCCCCCCTCCCGCCCTCAAGGATCAGACACTCGTTTGCCTTGCTCTCCTCAATACACTATGCCGTACAGTTTAAGTATATTACTCACAACATTATCTTAGCAAGTATTGCTCCCCTTTCCTATTCCCTCCCTTGCCACTCACATAAGACAAAAAATAGTGGGGACTAGGTACATATTTAGGGGCGCTATTGTCGATCGTAAAGCAAAATAGAATCACGTCCTGGGGACGGGAACTGAGCACAGTCATCGTTTCGTGTGTACGGTATTGTTGTCGAGAGTTCATGCTGTTCCCGGATGGCTGTAGCTGCTTGTTGCTTTGTCGTTTGGCTCCTACCGTTTGCTATCTCTTGTTCCAGCCTTTTTCTTCCTCATTTCCGACGTGTCCTCCTCCCTTGGACAAAAGAGTCAAGTAGTACGCCGCATCCTCCACGGACTGACACAGTATAAGGCGGTCCGTTTCTCCGGAAAGGATTTTGAGAGTAGCTGGGAATAGTAGGGAAAGCGGTACTTGATGATCTGTTTACCACAGTGAACGTACAGACAGTTGGAGAATTAGTTTTTCGTCCTAGCACTTCGGTGAATATGGTCGCTAAAACAATTAGGAGTTTGCTGCCTCCTGTAAAAAGATCAGGGGCGATTTGTGAGTGCGGTGGCAGTGCAAAAGCTGGGGGCTTTTTCGGAGTAGTCCAGATATTTAACTATGACTGGTCATAGGCTTTGATCTTGGCCTCCGTAGTTGTGGGCCTTGGCGGGGCCTATTCTATGGGCACGTTCGACCCTTCAGGACCCCCCTCAAAGGCCCAAGGCATGTGGGATATGTTTTGCGCAGATATCCATGAGGTTTTGGTGGGATTGACTCCTGAGGGCAATGATATGAGATTGTTTCTCTCTTGAACGGTTCTCAAGGTCTCGACCTTCTCCAGTAGATATTCCGTTCTATAGAAGTCTCTCAATGTTATTCCTAGCACCCATCATATCATCTTCGGCCAACTCCACTCGCTCTCCAAATTTCTAGCAGGTGTGGGAATGATTTTTCAGCTCCCCTCTGCAACTATGACACCGCTGCGCGTTATGCATGCTTTCACTGATGTGGATAATATTTTTCAAAAGAGGCCAGAATATCTGCGTGCAAGTAACTTGGCTACCGCAGCAAGCCATAGTTTTACAGGATATGGTCAGGCTCTGGGGCATGGGTCTCCTCTTTCTCGCTGTCTCAGGGATTGGCCTGTGAAGCCAGGGCATATGGTTAGCTGTGCTGCTGACGGAAGCTGGCTGCCTTCTGAGTTTGTGAGCTGTGTTGGTGTGGCCCCTGGGATTACCTCCATGCTGCTGCTGTAAACTGTCGTATGGGACTTGCTTCACCCGGCAGCCCTGCTGCTTGGCTGCCCCGCCCATACCGTGGAGCGCGGTGGATCTGGGGCCATCTTAGAAGGTAAGCGGCGCCCGGGGTTTTTCCGGGTAAATTTCGCTGCCGGAGTTTCCCCCCTGCCTGTGGAGGCCGTCCCGTATGCCGGAGGGTCTAGTGCCCCGTGGCGTTTAAAAGGCCGGGGCAGTGCGAAAAACAGCGGGGAAACCCCCGGAGAGGCGAGGGGGGCCCGGGCCCCTACCTTGCTGGGGCCAGCACGCCCCGGAAACCCGGAAGCCCCTCAAGGGCAAAAAGTTAAGAAAAGAGAAGCAAGAAGCTTTCTCAAAGTGGCAAAAATGATTAAACCATCCCAAGCTGAAGGGTTGATAAATCTTCTGGCCCGGGATTTGATACTACTAGCTCTTTTACGTGTCCCGTGCTATAAAATATTGCATGGGTTTTTCCGAAGGGGGTTGGACTGCCAGTGACCTTCCAGAAGCCACTTTAGTATCGGATTGATACAGAACTAATGACATAAATTTTGTGTCCAGAGGACGCGGGCAACAACGTAGTGCTGCAGTGATGGAAACTCAATCACAACATGAAGGAGAATAATTTTAAACGACCCACCTCGTCTGGCTTACTGACCGAATTAGACGTATCTTTGAGAGCAGGCCCCTGACCGGGGAGGTTTGGGAAATTTAAAAATCTCGTCTCAGGGGGACCTTTTTTTTAAAACCCACATGGTTTTTGTCAAAAAAGGGGCTAAGGGGAAAATGGTTAACCGTACTGGTTGTGTTTCAAAACACAAAACTTGTTTTTTTTTCCCATGAAATTTTATTTGGAAAACAAAGTTCACCCCTAACAAATCCCAAAAGGGTTTTCTGTTTGGGAAAAATTTTGAATCCAAGTTCCCAAACAATGAAAATTCTGTGGCCCATTGGTTAACCCAATTTGGAAAATGGGGGGAAAAAAAGATGAAGAAGGACTTCTATAGCTCCGAGCTTGAGAAAATTATCCGACTAAAAAAAAAAATCTTAATGTTTTGCAGTGATGCTTCAAAAAAATTTTTTACTTTGGCTAAAAACAACTTGCACCCCGGGGGGTCTAAAATGTTTTGGCACCCCAAGCTGGCATTTTCTTGATATTATAGAAGTAAAAGTAATCATAACCTGCCTGAAAGAAAAAAATTGAAAAACACAAAGAAAACTTTGGAAATTTATTTATCAAAATAAATTAGAAGGGTTTATTCCCATTCTGGGAAAATAGAGTTCTTTTCCGAAAAAATTTGGCAAGATCAAAAAGGGAAAATATTTTTCTCTTTATTTGACTGCACACCCGAATATCACATCAAGAACAAAGGTGGAAACAACGCTATGTTTCAGGGTGGATGGAAAATGCCATAAAGGAAAACTTCATCGATTTCATTCACCTAAATAAAAACGGGAAGTGGTCTGGCTTCGGGAAAAATGGAGAAACTTTCTGTAGTGGCCTTGAGACAAAAATGTTTGGGGGCCCGGGCTATAAACGCAGCAACATGGGAGGAAAATATAATGGGTGCAGGCAAAAAAAGCCTGCAAAGGGAAAGAATTTGCACACTTTTTTCCCTGTGGGGCCATAGCCTTAACCCCCTTTCAGCTGTACATGGCCGTAAATTCCGAAATCAAAAGTTTTTTGGAAAAAAGTTCAAAGAATTTTACCTTTTCTCTAGCTCCACAACCGTTGGGAAATAATAGGAAATTTCTGACAAAACACTGAAAGGGGAAAAAGAACCCCCCTGGTTTTTTAAGGGTGAAGCAATCAGAGCTTTTTACACAAATTCCTAGATCTGGAGCTCTAAACGATATTGTAGAAACAAATGCAATCAGAAGCCATTTCACGCAAAAGTCTTCTTTTACAAATAACTTTTAATTTTTATGCATCCTGTTTATTTGGAACAAAATTTTAGGCCACCTGGGCAGAGTCAACAGTCATTGCAGGGGAAAAAGGCTCAATAATCGGCTAAAAAATGATAGAAGGACTTAAAAAGGGTTTTGGGAAAAGCGTAAAATTAACATGGATAAGATTTGATTTCAAAAAAATCTGTGAAATTTTTTACATCCCCCAACATTTCCAAAAGAGAAAAAAAAAATTAGAAAAGGGCATTTAATAGTCGGCTGATA
>JAODAL010084407.1:0-10925 GCA_025379985.1 Phyllomedusa bahiana
TCATATCCAAAGGGTTAAATTAGCCTGCTTGTGCTTTTAATATTCATAAATTACACAAGGGTTTTTAAACGGCACATACAAGTAAATTTTTTCCGGGTCATTTGTGGAGCACAATTTAATATCCAAGGGTTACCCAAGCTGTTAGTGGATTCATTGAGTCAAATACAGGGTGTAATTTATCATATACAGATATCTTCATTAAACAGAGTCTGTACTTTTTAAAGAACAAACAGTATTCAAAGAGAGGTGGCGGGCTCTTCACATCGAGTGGCAGTGGCACAAACATTCCGGGAGCGGGCCCAGGTCGCAGCACAGCAAGGGGACGTCGCAGCAAAGGTCACCCTGGTGGGGGCAGAACTGCTGGTGTCATCTAGGGGTCGTGTGTTTGTTCATTTAACCCAATTTCTTGATTGGTTGACTAGGTCATCCATTTCCTCCCAGATGACATCTGACAACCCCAGCCAAGAGTCGGTGGGAAACGTCAGACAAACCCTTAGTTGGCATGGCCCGGGAGCGGGTCAGCAGCCCTAAACCTGTTTCTCAACCCGCCTCTGTCCCATCCGGTTCCCTCAGCCAGATTTCTACTATGTGGTCTGGGCTCAGCGCCACTATCCAGCTAGGATGAACAATTTGAGGAGGGCAGTCAGGAGCTGCTTGGCAGCGAAGAAATGGGGCCAATATCCCCTGCTTCTTGCAGTAGGCAGCAAAGTATAAAATTGTGGAGAGTGGCATGGGAGGTCATGTTGTGAGGGGTCAGCCTTTGCAAACCAAGACCGGGTGATGAGGACAGCAGTGACGATGAAACACAAATCGATAAATGATGTAGTCGACCGCACCTGGACCGGGTGAAGCAAGGGCTTAAATCATCGTCAGGAAAAGGGAGGCATCACTTGCGCCTCAGGCAGCGATGCAGCCGCAAGTGGGTTGTGTGGCCATGATCAGCAGGATGGGCAGCAGTGTGAGGTCGGGAGCCAAGCGGCCATGGGTTAGAAAACCTGCTTCGGCAGGTCCAAAAAAGTGTCGGCACAGGGGCTCCGTAGGCAGCAGCGGTAGTACCCACTCAGTGGGGAGCGTTGGCGGTAAAATCAGCTACTTGGCTTGTGGCGGGTTCTTGCTAAGACACCGGAGGAGCCGAATATGGGTATATGTAGAATTTGTGGGCAAAAGTGAAGCGTGGCCAGGGAGCTATTTTGGCACCACGGCCCTGCTCAACACATGCAGCGTCACCATCCGGTGGCCTGGGAGAAACGTGGCTCAGATTTGTGGTCCCTCCTGCCCGCCGCAAAACAGCAGCACCCATGGCACGCATGCCATTGCAGCCATCAAGGCTCCACCACCCCTCTGCAGAAGGGAGCTGTTTCTCTTTGCCATCATCTCCCGGTCCAGATGCTCCCCGCTCCTCGCTACTTCATGCGCCAAACAGTCGTTCACGAGGCGATTGGCAAAGAGACAACAGTAACCGTCCAACCATCCTAAGAGTCAGAAGCTGACCATGCTCCTTTCCAATTGTTGGTACTGCAGTCCCTCCCTTTCCAAATGGTGGACTCTGCACCTTTTCAGAGAACTAATGGCTTGTGCCGAGCCGAGATGGATATGTTCCAAGCCGTAATTTCTTTTCCAAAAAGGCAGTACCAGCACTTCATAAATATGTTTGAACAGAAGGTGGGCCAGTCCTTGAGCTTATCGGTTTGTTTTCCAAGGTGCATGGGAGTGCAGACATCTGGACTGTAAACTACGGTCAGTGCCAGAAACGTGTCCTTTACGGCCCCCTTTGGTGAATGTGCTTCCTCCCAGGCACACCAACAACTTGAACAGGAGATGCCGATTTCTCCTCCACGTTGTCAAACAGCTGCTCCTGCGCCAATGTCCACCTCCTCCACCACCACCACCATCTCAGCCTCCACAAGTGCTGCTCCATCATACCACATGTGTAGGGCACAGTGGTGTCACGCAGTTCTACACCTGGCTTGTCACACAGGGGAGGAACTGCTCCGCATCATGCAGCAAGAAACGATGTGTGGGTTTCTCTGCGCCAACTGCAAATCGAACCATGGTGACGACAAAAGGAGAAATGGTGTCCCCACCGCACCGAGGAGGATGGTCCATGCTCCTCATGGCACACGTGTTTCCCCTCTGGTTGTGAAAAGGTTTTCCCGAAGTCTTCCACCGATCTTCGAAGAGTCTGAAAAGGCCAGGAAACTGTGCCCTGCACTTCATCCATTCCTACAAAGCCAGGGAACACCTTCCTCGAGTTGAGATGCAGAACGGCCTCCCCCAACACACGCTGATATCGATGTTTCCACCCATTGGAATTCCCAGCCTGCACATGTGGACCGACTGTATGAACAGAGAAAGGCCATTAACGATTTTTTGATGATCCAGGCGGGCAGGAGTACCCCCTTGTAACTTTGATGTCAGCCAGTGGCAGCTCATGCGGACACCTCCATTTGCTGAGGCCATTCGAGAGGCCCCCTTATTTTTCAGTCCCCCAGGACCACGGATGAATAACGTCATTCCACTGCTTCATGTCCTGGAACAGATGCTGAAAAATCTGTCTGGGCAGGGGACTGGAGACATGGCGACTACATCTCGCGGCCACATGAGTCTGGTGGGGACTGAAATGGAGGAGGAGAAGGAGAAGGAGGAGGAGGACACTGGAACAGAAGCATTGTCTGGTGAAATTAGTGGATTTTCTACCCAGGTGACAAGAGAGGAGGAGCAGGAGCAGCTGGAGGAGGTAGATGGAGATGAGGAAGACGAGGCAGATGACCCGCAAGCACCATGGCAGTATACAGTGGAGATGGAGGCAGGGAGTCCCTCGGAGTCACTTGTGCAGATGGCGCGCAGCATGTTGATTTGCCTGGCTAGTGGCAGCCGATTAGTCACCATCCGGCAGAGGGATGACTTCTGGCTCTCCACCCTATTGGACCCTCGCTTCCGGTCCAAAATGGGAGCCTTTTTCCAAGCTGCTGAGAGGGAGGACAAACTCAAATACTATAGGGAAATCCTCCGTAGTCAGTTGGCCGCTGCCTATGTGCGGCATCAGTCCTCCTCTGACCTGTCTGACCGGGGGGTTCCTCTGCACTCATAGACTACTGCTGGGGGAAGGTGGTGGGGGGTAGGAGCAGTACCAGCTCCATCAGCAGCAACCTAAGTCTGGAGTCACTTATGAGCAGTTTCCTTCACCCCCCCTAGTGAGAAGGGCACTCGCCAGCAGCAGAGGCAGCAGGACCTGGAGCAGTCTCTGAACCAACAGGTGGTGGCCTACTTGGACAGCACTCTGCCACCCCAGTTAGAAGATCCGCTGGACTGCTGGGCAGCCAAATTTGATGTGTGGCCGCAACTTGCCGAGTTTTCAGTGGAGAAGCTGTCCTGCCCGGCCAGTAGTGTGGCATCAGAGCGGGTGTTCAGTGCGGCGGGGGCCATCGTTACCCCAAGGAGAACCCGCTTGTCCACGGGAAATGTGGAAGGACTGACCTTTGTCGAGATTAATCAGGCGTGGATCGGCCAGGATTTCCACACTACCTGCCTCAGCCACTATTCTGATGCCGCCACCAGCCTGATGCCACACATCTGCTGACAGTTTCTCCATCTGCCTACCACCATCTTTACCAGGGACTGGTATTGCCACCCACCTACACACTCTGTCATTGTGCCACTCTATGAACTTATGCTGCTGCTGCTGTTGCTGGTGCCGTGACATCCACACTGTCATTGTGCCACTCTCTGACCTCATGATGCTTCTGCTGTTGTTGCTGTTGCGGTCACCTCCACACCCTGTCATTGTGCCACTCTCTGACCTGATGCTGTTGCTCCTGCCGTCACCTCCACTCTCTGTCATTGTGCCACTCTGTGGCCTACTCCTGTTTGTGCCACCTCCACACTGTGTCATTGTGCCACTGTCTGACCTCATGCTGCTGCTGTGGCTGCTGCTGTGACCTCCACACTCTGTCATTGTGCCACTCTGTGGCCTACTCCTGTTAGTGCCACCTCCACACTCTGTCATTGTGCCACTCTGTGGCCTACTACTGTTTTTGCTACCTCCAGAATGTCATTGTGCCACTGTCTGACCTCATGCTGCTGCTGTGGCTGCTGCCGTGACCTACACAGTGTGTCATTGTGCCACTCTCTGGCCTACTCCTGTTTTTGTCACCTCCAGAATGTCATTGTGCCACTGTCTGACCTCATGCTGTTGCTGTGGCTTCTGCTGTGACCTACACACTGTGTCATTGTGCTACTCTGTGGCCTACTCCTGTTTTTGCCACCTCCCGAATGTCATTGTGCTACTGTCTGACATCATGCTGCTGCTGTGGCTACTGCCGAGCCCTCCGCACTCTGTTATTGTGCCATTCTGTGGCCTACTCCTTTTTTTTGCCACCTTCAGAATGTCATTGTGCCACTCTCTGACCTCATGCTGCTGTGGCTGCTGCCGTCACCTCCGCACTGATGTTGCCACCTGAGCCCTCAGCATGTTTTTTTCCAGCTGGCGCTGTCATGACTTTATCAGGCTACATTCCCGCTTCAGTTTTTTGGTCAGTTTTGCCCTCTTAAGTGCCCAGGGAATTTTAAAGTGAAGCGATTCTAAGAGCGGCGGCAGTCATCTTCGTGTCATACTAAAACACAACATTGTTTGAAGACCAAACCAAGCTCCCTCTGCATATTTAGGCATGTCACAACTTTCTACAGCACCCTACAGGCTCTGTGCAGCCCGGAAATAGCTGTTTTTTAACGCAATTCATCCCGAAATAATTCGGACAGAAACAAATTTTGTCGGAAAATTCGGCGAAGTCGGCGAATCGAATTTTTTAGAAATTCGCCCATCTCTAAGCTCAATGTTTGACTCCTGGTTTTGGCTTTCAAAATGCTTATAAAAATATTGATTTGGGAATAAGGTGTAACCTGTAATTAAAGTTTTTTTTTTTTTTTTCTTGATCATTGCATTTTTATTACTGTTTTCCCACCCAGTCATGACCGAGATGGCCTGTGCGCAGGGTTTAAAAGGCAAGTAGGGTCATTATGAAATACTGTGGCTGTGTGCAATATAGATAGTAATGATGGGTATTATGGTTGCAGGCACTAAAAATGGTACAATGTCTATGAGTGATCTATTTTTAAAACTTTAGCTGTAGGCAATACCCCTTTTGGTAATTTATTGGCGTTATGGCACACTGGTTGTCAACACTTTAGATGGTATTTAATGCATTATAGCTGTGTGTACTACAGATTTTTCATGTGGGTGACTGGGGAAAGGGAAACTTCTTGGGCTGGCTTTTTTTTACTTTAAGAGCTTTAATAACTTTCACTTTTTGTCCATGCAAAAAAAAATTGCTAGAGTGGCCTAGATATGTTCCATGATTTACTCTAGATTCAGAAATAAATTATAGTACATTTTCAGGCTGCATGATGCCACTCCTACTTCTATCACCGAGTGGTAAGCAAGGTAGAAAAAACTGTCAAAAAATGTCCTGGTAAACAAGGCTTGTTAAATTCACAAGTATTGTGGTATTGTGGGCCTTAGGATTTTTTTTTCGCACACTAATAAATTTAAACATGAACCTAAAAGTAAAAGGAAAAAAAAAAGGTGCTATTTGTTTTAAATGTTCAAAAATGTTAAAAATGTTTGTTCTTTAGGGTGCTGCGGGGGGGCAAAAAAACTTTTACCCCAGGTGCCTAAGTTTATGGTCTCATTTTACAGATCACACCATCATTTTTAAAATGGATTTAAAAGTGACCAAAAAGCCTTGTCGTCCCCCCCCCCCAAAAAACCCCAAAAAAAATTTTAAAACATCCCAAAAAATCAAGTGCTATACAGCCCCCATACACAAAAAAAATAAAAAAGAGGGTCTCAGACTATTGTGTCAAAAAAAATGTTTTCCTTTTTGAATAAAAGTGTTTTTATTCGTAAGGGGATAAAACTAAAAAAAAAATTTTAAAAAAAGGGGTTACTGTAACTATCGCCTGTGGTTTAAAGCTTGATTGTCATTTTTATTTTTCAAAAAAGCCTCACAAAAAAACCTTTAAAAAAAAAGTGATCAAAGGTCATAGAACCCCCTAATGGATCAATAAAAACACACTCTTCCCCAAAAAAAATCCCTAATCGCTCCCAATAGAAAAAAAAAGAAAGTTAGATTGTCAGTAGACATCATAAAAAACGCAATATTTTATAAAATTTTCTATTGGTAAAATATAAAACATAAAAAACTGTATAAAATTTATTTCATTGAATTTTTACGACCCACACCCACCAAATCTGCATTCCAAAAGCCAAATAGCACTCCCTCCCTTGTACGCCCTGTAATGTAGCCAAGTGCCAGTTTACACTGACATGTAGGGTATTGCCGAACTTGGAAGAAACTGCGTAACATATTTTGGTGTGCTTTTTTTTCCATTAAACATTTTCAGTTAAAATTGCAAATTGTTGGAATTTTTTTTTTCATTGTCAGAGAGTAACTCTAAAAAAAATTGTGAAACACCTGTGGGGTCAATAAACTCACTGCACGCCTGGATATATTCCTTAAGGGGTGTAGTTTCCAACATGGCATCTTTTTAGGTGTGTTTATTAAGTTTTAGCATCTTAGGGTGTCCGGAAACCTGAAATGGTGCCAAAGAAAATCGTAATGAAAATGAGACTCCAAAGTCCGGTAGGTGCTTCTCCTACTCTTAGGCCTGTGGTTGAGCCAAATAGGGACACATATAGGATATCTCTAAAAACGTCAGTATCTGGAGAATTGATGTTGAGCTTCATTTACCTGGTCACATCTACCGTGTTCCAGTGAAAAATGGCTAAAAAATGAAAATCTGTAAAAAAAAGTGAAATTTCCCCTACACTTTGCTTTAATTTCTGTGAAATACCTAAAGGGGTAACAAACTTCCTAAATGCTTTTTTAAATACTTTAAGGGGTCTAGTTTCTTGATGGGGTAATTTATCGGGGTATCTAACATACAGGCCCCTCAAAGCCACATCAGAACTGGACTGGCCCTTAAAAAACAATCTATTTTGCAAATTTACTACTAAATTTCTAAGCCCCTTATGTTGTAAAAAAACATAAAAATACGAAAAATAAGACATTTAAAAAATTGGGCCAAACTACAGTAGACATATGCTAGATGCTAGTTATAAACTATTTTGAGTGGCACAACTCAAACTTAGAGATTCTTGGTCCGCATGTTTTTGGCCAAAAAATTTCTCAAGCCACCCCCGTTGTAAGCCGGGGGTGGCTTGAGCATTTTTTGGCCAAAAACATGCGGACCAAGTATCTCAAAGTTTTTTCATATATTGTAGATAGCATAAAATGCTTCTTTGGAGATTTCCATGTGTTTTTTTGCCCTTTTTGCAGTGGTGTCCCTGGTATTGGACTGTGGGGCATATGTATATGTGCTGCAGCCATGCCCGTGGGACCCAGGTTCGCAGTGTTTTTTTCAGAAATGTTTTTTGTGCAAGAACTATACATTGTATTTTTCATATATTTTGCTTTTAAACTATATAAGGAGAAGTAGATACCCTCCATTTTGGTTTCCTGCACCCGCCCACCCCCACAGGCTGTTATATCAATGCACTATGCTCTGAAAGGTGGTGCTTTTTTTTATTTTTCTCTCTGCATTTTGGAGGCCGTTTGGCACAGTGGAAAGGTCTGAAGTTGACCCCGGTGAGAGATAATTTAGAGTAGGACCACCCAACTGAGATCCCGTTGTAAAGGGGGGGTGGTTTGAGCATTTTGGGGCAAAAACTGCGGACCAAAAATCCAATTTTTTTAATATTGTGATACGTAAAATGCTTCTTTGGGAGATTTCCTGTGTTTTTTTCCCCTTTTTGCAGGGGGTGTCCCATGGTATTGGGATGTGTGCATTGTATTGTGCCGCCCCAGCCAGGGACCCAGGTTCCGTGTTTTTTTAAAAAATTTTTTTCTGTACAAAACATATTTGTATTTGCACATATTTGTTTTAAAATTTAAGGGAAGTAATACCTCCTTTTGGTTTCCTGCACCCCCCACCTCCACAGGTTGTTATTAAATGCCTATGCTCTGAAAGGGGGTGTTTTTATTTTTCTTCTGCATTTTGGAGGCCTTTTGGCACATGAGGGTTAAGTTGACCCAGTGAGAGAAAAATATAGAGTAGGACCACCCAATGAGATCCCGTTGTAAGCCGGGGGGGCTGAGCAGTTTTGGCCCAAAAAACTGGGACCAAGAATTCAAAGTTTTTTCATATATTGTAGATAGTTTTCAATGTTCTTTGGAGATTTTCATGTTTTTTATTGCACAATAAAAATTACACACAGAAATTTTTGATTTTGAAAAAGGGCAAATGTTTCCAAATTTTCACGTTTTTAAATTTTTCCAAATAAGAAAGGATTAATGGATCAAATTTTTTACTGATTTTAAAGTCAGTGTGTACGAGAAATCTCTAATTTTAATGGTAGGTAAAAGTTTCAAAACGTTATTTACATAAAGTGACACATGTAGATTTTAAAAAGGGGGCCTCCCGGAAGACCAAAAAGGGGGCCCCGTGGTAAGGGGTTAAAAGGTTTTGCTTATCTGTCTACCTTTAAAAATTTTTTTAATCTTGCTATTAAAAACCCTACTTTCTAAAGGAAAAATACAATGTTATTTAACAACAGAAAACTTTCCTTTCAGCAGAAATATTCTAATTTTTTATTCAATCATATTTTCCTAGTTCCTTGTTTGAGGGGAAAGTGTCTTTCAACATTGCTATTGAAAAGGTATTCTTTGAATGTATGCATGCATTTTATAATGTATTGTTTTATTTACCCAATGGACACTTGCAAAAAGAACAGGATGAATCTGAAGACAGAAAGAGAACTCATGCAGAATACAAAACATTTAAAAAAGTTTGGGGAACAGCGTTTTCACTTAAAAAGATGTTCTTGCCCTCAAAGCAAAGAATATTCACAGATTTCTAAATGCTATGTTATTTCCCAAGGAAAAATAAAATGTAAACCAGAAAAATTCATCCTTAGGGATTAGTTTTTGTCTTGGAATTTTAAATGGAAATTTAAAGGGGTTTTACCATGAGGTAAAATCCACTTCCCTTGGGGCTCGGGTATTACAAGCCACCATGCAGTGAATGAGGAGGGTGGGTTGCAGCTGTCCCCCTCCCGCATGCCCCGCTATCTTCAGAAGCTCCCATAGAAGTGAATGAGAAGGATGGCCATGAGAGCCGCCATCTTCATCCACATGTATGGCTGGCTGACAGCTAGCTGCGAGTGGCCAGTGCAGAGGATTTTACTTCATGGTAAAACCCCTTTAAAGGGCTTTTCCCTCTGGTTTTTTCACAGAGCCTGCTCCTCATGGCCAGCTTTAGACTCCCATTTTTTTTTGGTTATTTTTTTTTTGGGTTTTGGGGGATTTTACACGTGATTGAAATATCACTCCCCCATTTCCTAACTGAACCTGTTAGAGGTACATTGGTAATGTAATAATAATAATCTTTATTTATATAGCGCCAACATATTCCGCAGAACTTATGCTATAGGGGTTTGAACAGCAGCAAGGAAGACAACAGAGCTTTAAAGGGTTTGTCATCAAGATAGATAAAAAGCTCCAATACTGCTGATAAGACACAGCAAGGAGTGACATCGCCATCCTGGCCACAGCTGCTAGAACAGGAAGAGGTGATCAGTAACTAGAGAAGCTTGAGTAAACAAGCAGGGCATAGGAAGTGCTCTAGCTATGAGCTGAAGCAAATAAAAACAGCAATGTATTTGCCTATTCCTACCTGTTCAAAGCTAATTAATGTTATGGGAACATCCTTTTAAAGGAACTGTCTCATTATGGCCCACAGCAATTTCCCCCAGATATATCAGATGTTTTCTAGTCGGTTTCTGAAACTGTATTTTATTAGGGTATTATGGTTTACCCTATGCCCTAAAACCTTATAGGCTAATTGTTGTCCCATGAAATTTATGCTAATATGTGTATGTGATATATGGTGAACTGATATTAATGTGACAATCTCTGTATAGCACTATGAAACTAATGAGCACTATATAAGTACCAGAAATAAACAGCAATGGGTAACTTTACAAATAGTGCAATTACTCTACTTATAGTTCTATAAAAAAAAAAACTAGATTATTTAATCCCACCTTCTACATACCAGCAGAGGAGCTAGAATCCCACAGCATTTCTTGCTGGCTCAATCTAAAATTTCTGGGAATGTTCAGTACGAATGTGGCATTTAAGGAATTCAATGGACAAGACAGGAGTAATCTCTGTTCTTAGATATTACTACAGAATATTAACTGTTGATGCTGTAAATATATGTATGGTGCAGTTCAGGAAGAGCTTTTGGAAGAAAACTAAGGAGAACAGTATTGCTTATATTGTCATCTTTCATCAGAAATACATTTTATAGACTTTTGTTTAGAGCCTTTGATGGCAAGGATGGCTTAACCCTGATGGCCACCAGGTGCGATCTCAGAACAATCCAAGGCAGTGGCAACTGACTTCAGACAGGCTAGAAACACGGGACTGAGGCCTCAGAAGGGACATGGGACTGAAGCCTAGGTAGTGAGGCAGTGCGGAAGCCTAGGGAGTGAGTTGGGATGGAGGCCTGGGGAGTAAACCGGGGTGGAGGACTGGTGAGTAACACAGAGTAGAGGCCTAGGGAGTGACATAGGACAGAGGTCAAGATACAGACATGGGATGAAGGCCTACAAGAGACATACAACAGACATTAGACTGGAAACACTGAAAAGCGCAGAAATATAAGCATGGCAGGAACACAAGCATGGCAGAATTACAAGCATGGCTGGAACACAAGCAAGGAATTAGACAAACAGACAAGGACCAAACAGGACTAGACAGGCAAGACAGAATGATCTAAGCCAGATAAACACCAAGAATTAGGCCTGGAGTGTGGGAAGTGGTTGGCTTATAACTAGAGATGGGCGAATTTCTCAAAATTCG
>JAODAL010084408.1:0-10925 GCA_025379985.1 Phyllomedusa bahiana
TAATCTCCCTTTCTACAGTGACAAGATTTGGGGGAAAAAGTGACCCAAGAGTATTGTTTTTTTTTTTTGGAAAACAACATCCTTCATAAAATTCTTATAGATCCCGATCCTGCATCAGAAAGGGTAAGTACCTCTGCCCTATGGGCAACATTTAATCAAAGTAACGAGCACCTGAAAGTATGATACTTTCAAAAATCCGGGCGTCTGGATAGACATGCATATGTAAATTTAAATGCGCCAAAAAAGGCGCCTGCACTGAAAAAAGGCGCATTGTGCAACTGCGGCGCATAGCGATCATGCTAGTGTATGTAATTGCGCCTATCGAAGTGCATTGCGTAACGGAGGTGCATAACATATCTTTAAACTAGTGTGTGCAATGCACTTCAATCGGCGCACTGGTTTATGGAGGTGCACAGTGTATCTTTCGCTACTATATTTAATGCGCCTTTTTAAGGCTCATTACAATGTGTCGTGCACGGCGTATAATATGCCTAGTTTTGATATATTACAGGATTAAAAGGATTTTTCAACTACATTGCAGTGATGGTGTTTCCGGGACAGTTGCTCCGGATACCTCTCATCCTGAAATTCTGTAGCTGTCAGCGTTGACTAGCATAAAGCATGGCTTTGGTACACAATCAGTCTCAACTGAGACCATTACTGGTTGGCGACCGGCACCCCTTTTGGTCATCATCTAAACAGAAGGGTATACGTAATGTTGCTTCATACGGAGGGGCACCCCATTTCACTGTGCACAAACTATTCATCTGCAATATCTGTAACTGCAGCCAATTATCATTTTATGTTTTAAACCTTTCATTTTTTATATATTCTCCGTTGCTAGTAATCATTCTTTGACTGCCAATAACTCAACCACCTACACTCCTGTTGTTTTTGGCTGTGTTCACATTCCATTATGGATCTATGTTTGGCGTGTATCCTGAGAAAACCTCTTAGAATAAACATCAAGCCTATTCATAGGGCTCCAATCACCCGATGAAGTCTCCTTGTGGTCTTCATCAGGGCCGGTAAAAACTAAACCAAGGCTGAACATGAGGTGTGAATGGAACCTAACACATATATGACAGCTGACCCTACACAAATGAGAAGATGATGGTAAGCAACATGAGGAGTTGGAAAAAAAATGAACTTTTCTGAAAATACAGATAAAAAAAACTAACAATTGCGGTAGCGAGGCTCCATACACACTTCCCTATGCCCAAGCTAACACACCAACGTGAGGCATAAGATTTTTCCCTTTATTTCTTCTATAAGCAGTTTACCCCAAGAGAACATCCTAAACTATTGGAAGAAACCTATTGGAAAGGCTGCAGTTATAGAGGCATTTCTCTAGGAGGGAAAGGTTCTGGACAGGGTCACCGTTATCAGGACACTTAATCAGGGATTAGGAATCTAGGGTCAGAATAACTATGCCATACGAGGGACTTAATAGAGCCAGACAGTCTCCCATCTCCCTACCCCCTGATGGATCGCCAGTATTGATTATTATCCCCTTTGATGGGCGGCCACTAAGGATACGGAACTGTCCTATTACTGTCAGGATGTGTTAAGACCGTTCCACTCTTTCTAGTTGTAATGATCAGGTCTTCCCATTTGTATCAAGGATTTGGGATTGCGGTGATTTATTATTTGGGATTGTGTAATTTGCCGCTTTTGGATGTAATATAAAATATTTCATTTTTAAGTATAGTTTTTTTCTCCATCATATTTTTCTATTTTGTTTTTCATCATTTAAATGAACAGAGAGAGATTTCCTGCATAGTCCCTTTCTGGGGCACCCACAAATCAAACATAACAAAACATTACGATTTAGTAAATTCCAAATCAAACCCCCCTGCAGAATATGGATAACAACAAAATTTATTCTGAAAGAAACACCATAAAAACAAATCCCCAAAACTGGGCAAGACAAATTTTTACATTTCACCCACTTTTGGGAAATTTTTTAGGTTTTCCCAAATCCATTCAAAGTACGCCCAAAAGGCACCACTAAAAATGTTCAATTTTTTTCCCCCCATCCCCGTCTTTTTTTTAAACAACATAAATATAGTTTTTCCCCAGTGTGAATTCTCTTCATAAGAACACACGTAAATACACATTCCCACATTCTGAACATGAATAGGTTTCTCTCTGTTTTGGTGGGGGGGGGGGGACCAAAAGTAATTGGGGGTTGAGCGATTTTTAACGACAAAGTTAAATCGGCAAGGTCTTTTATGGTGATCGAAATTTCCATATGCATCGATAATTAAGGTTAAAAACTGTGCATCATCTATTAAGATCGCGCCTTTTTCGTTTCGTCCTGTAATTTTGCGCCAGCAAATGAGATTACAGAATAAGCAGGTGAGATGTGTGTGCGACGACATGACTGGGATGTGTATGGTTGCGATAGCTGGAAAAATCACATGACCTTTGTTTTAACATAGAACAGCTTCCTTTTCAGCCTCAGGTCTCTCAGCGTCCATAGGAAAGGACCTACGCTCTGCCTGTGGCCAAACAATCTCAGCGTAATTAGTCTAAAACAGTGCACATAGCAACCTCTACTATTAGCTGTGAACCTTCCAAAATTAGTTAGATTAGATAATTGAACAATTTATGTAGTTATCTAGAAATTTTAAAAAGCAGCATCTACCGCTGTAATTCACGGCGGTTGGGGGGGGTGGTAGCGCGGGGGGGGTCCCATGGGCGAACACAGACAAGCTCTATCTAAAAGAAACACTTTAAAAAGTTCACCAAGTACTATAGTGTAGACAATGTAGTGAATAACATTTATTAATAACAGGTTTGCTATTGAACTAATTCCTGGATATTGGGCAGCCTGACTATATATGGATAAACATCAATTTCTAGTAACTTCAGGACCACAATATAAGCTTCAAAACTCCACATTATTATCAGTATACATTTCAGATTCGAGTTCAATTTTACCCATTACACCTGTGACTGTTGATAAATCCACCTGCACTTAAATTACAATCCATCAATCGTTGTAGTCAGCAACAGGTTAGTTAGTGTTTCCAAAATACCGAAGTAATCGTACGTAAAAGCACACAGTTACTGTATTTTATGTACTTTTGCGCACCCAGCACTGTTCCTTGACGCAGCATCTAAGTAAATCTAAACAGCAATTCTATATTCACACAGGGAAATGAAAGGTGCAAAACAAAACCGTTTTGTTAAATCAAAACATAACAGTTACGTGTTTTTGACTTTTGCATCACCCAGCACTGTTCATATGACTCAGCATCTACTAAAACTTAAAACATCAATAAACTATATTCACCACTGTGGGGGGGTGAATAGAAATGTGCAAAAATTACCGTTTAATATAACAAACATAATAAAGGAAAAGGTTTACTGTTTTTTGACTTTTGCGCATCCATCACTGATCATTACCAGCATCTACGTAAATCTTAAAACAGCAAATCTATATTCACCACAGGTGAATATGAAAGGTGCAAAAGAATACCGTTTATTATATCAAATCATAACAGAGTAACGTGTTTATTTGACTTTTTGCTCACCCCATCACTGTTCATAGACTCAGCAACTACGTAAATCTTAAAACAGCAATTCAATAATCACCACAGGTGAAAATAAAAGGTTGCAAAAAAATACCGTTTATTAATCAAACAAACAATAACTAGTTTTTTGACTTTGCACACCCACACTGATCATTGACGCAGCATCTACGAAAATCATAAAACAGCAATACTATAAACACCACAGGTGAATTGAAAAGGTGCAAAAATACCGTTTATTATATCAAAACATAACATTACGTGTTATTTTGACTTTTGCACACCCAGCACTGTTCCATTGAGACGCAGCAATCAACGTAAATCTATAAAACAGCATTCTATATTCACCACATGTGAATTGAAAGGTGCAAAAATACAGTTTATAATATACAAACCATAACAGTTACGTGTTTTTGGCTTTTGCACACCCAGCACTGTACATTGACCTCAGCCTCTACGAAAATCTTAGAACAGCAAATCTATATTCACCACAGGGTGAATGAAGATTGCCAAAAAATACCGTTTATTTACCAAAAACACATAACAGATAGGCTTTTTTTGGACATTTGCCCAGTCCAGATATGTTGAAGACACCTTTGCAGTAAATTTGAATCCAGCAATTTTGTTTTGATTATGAGGGATTTAGAGAATAGCTGTGATTTGCCGTCTTTTAATAAGAGACATTCCAACACAATTCCATACTTCTCGAAAAAATTTTTATATTTCTGAACATGGAGCAAATCCAGGTGGTAAGGCGATCAAAGAGGGGGATAGCACATTGAGGTAAGAGGTAGAAGAAAGGTGCTCCTTCCATGCTGGCGACAACACGTATACCACGGATCTCAGTTCAGGACCGTCATGCCTGTCAACGCTGGGACCAGGGCCCTGTGACTCTAAGTAATGAACAGTCCGCGCCAAAGCTTTCCTAAGTGTATAATGCTACTTCATCTAGCATTCTTACCTCCTCGTCCTCGCAGTCACGGCCACAAATGTCGTCATCCAGCATCATCAGCATCCGTCCAACATGAATCAGCCAAATTTCAACTCGTGTACCCACCACTGTCGGAGTAATCCATTGTCTGAAGACCTTCTTGATGACAAATGCGGTTGGGGTCAAAAGGCATGTTAAAAGAATCAAGAGGATGATTTAGTCCTGCTCTGACCCAGGTTACTGATGCCAATCAGAGGAGGTGAAGGAAGCCGTTCATCGGCATAAATCCGGGCGGTCCGGCAACGCCTTGCAGAGCCCCCTGCTTTATCCCGCAGCTTCTGGATGCAGAAATCAGGAAGACCAAGTCACCTGTGTTGATGATGATATGATGACGACATTGCGGATCCATCCTGGTCCTTTTCCGCAGATTTTCATGTCGAGCGCTTCATCATTGGACGAGGAGTACGACGATGGGTAAGTGTCCCAATACGGGTCCCCCACAAAAAGTGAGATGGCGGTCGCAGGAAGTCCGCTGATATGATTCCGCCAGCCACGGTCTTCGCAAACCCCGCTCCTCGCTTATCGCCGTCAATAAGGTCCATGACCTCTCAAGCCTGGCCTTATTAGAGCAAGCCCTCTGAATCACACCAGCGCTGTACATATGCGCCTGCCGATACGCATAAGTAGAGGCAATAACCTTAAGGGGTTAACCACCACCAACATGTCAGTCCACATGCAGCAATGCAATGAGTTGAAATGGAGGGAACACCTGGCCAAAAAAAGGCCAGACCTGACGCCGGGCCTCAACCACGTCACCCCTTTGTCTCCGCCTCCTCCTCCCCGCCACCACCAAGCGTTCCTCAGCTGCCCAAGTCTCTCAGGTCATGATCAGGGATCAGCCTCCGCTTCAGCCTCCACCGACGCCCTAGTACCACCAGCACCACCAAGACCCAATCCTAACCCCTTCCCTTCCGCCAGTTTGACGACCTGACGCCGATACAGCTGCCAGTCCCATCAGCCAGCCTTCAGTCTTTCCAGTTTTGGGAGCAGAAGAAACACTTTAACCCACAACCATTCCGCACAGCCAACAGCCTAATTGTCGGAATTGCCAGGGCTTTTGGCCTGGAAATGTTGCCATTTACGGGACCTGGAGGACAAAGGCAGATGGGTTCCGCCCGTCATGGCCCTCGCCTGCCCCCAATACCAGATGCTAGCAGGCATTTCTTTGCCAAAAGCCTTCCCTGCCCTGGCCAGCCACGTGTACATCTAAAATTCAAGCGCGTTGTCGTGCGATCTGTGTCCGGAAAGTCCCATCTCACCACCGACACAAGGACATAAAGTACTGCCAAGCCGCTAAAATCTCTGTGACAGCTCACTGGGGTAGCTGGGTGGATGTCTCTGGTGGTGACAGGTGGGCTCTCATGCTCGGCGCACGCTCATATCAAAACCGAAGGGATGGTGCAGGGCTCCTTTCCCGCCGAAGGTCCTCTTGTGGCATCACGTGCCCAGAGACACCAGGCCGTGTTTGAAAATTAATCTCCTTTGGAGACCGTCCACACACAGTCAGGAGCCTGTGGACGGCTCTAGCAACGAGACCTAGCGCTGGCTGGGTGACAAGAACCATGTGCCAGGCAGTGTGTGCGATAACGTCGCGAAATCTGCTGGCCGCCCCTAAAGATCGGTAGGCCCTGTGAGCACATCCCTTGCCTGGCACATGTCATGAACCTTGTCGCAAGAAATTTCTAAAGAGCTACCCTGGTCTTGACTGCCTGCTGAAGAAGGCTCGAGTCTGAGTATGCGCACTTCCGCCGTTCGCACCCTGCTACGTCCCGCCCTGCGCGTTGCAGTCGTCACTCCGGCCTCCCCGTCAACCGACCGTCATTGTTGACGTGGCCAAACACGCCAGGAAAATCCACCTCCGACAAGCTCCAGCGCTTGTGGCAGCAGCCGCAAATGCCATATACGCAGTACGAAAAGTGAACCACATGGCCCCTGACAAGCAGCGGTGTCCGGACCTCGGGTTTGAAACCACCAAGAGTGGAGGCAGGTAAAAAGAGCTACTGCACCATCCCCTTGCCCAGATTTTTTGAAGAATGCCACCAAATGGATGCATTGCGGACAATGCCCTTGTCAGCAAGAGCCAAATTGAGGTGATCTTAGTATTTTTCTGAACGATCGGTTTGACACTCTGAAACAACAGGGTCCCCGCCATCCCCCGACGGAGGAGGAGGACGGACACAGAGGCTGACACGAGCCTTGTCTCTCCGACAAATCCACAAGGCCCGACAGTTTTCACAATTTCATCGGTCCTTCATTAAGGCAGTGGATCTGGGTCCAGACAAGTGGCAAGTTGCGCAACATCTCACAGGGTCATCCATCTCATGCAAGTCATGGCAGTGTTGAAGGCTGTGCCGGAGGCAGCGGAGGAGGAGGAGGAGGAGGAGGAGGTATTCCAAGACACCGATGTTACCGACGTCCCTGCCTGCGAAAGAGGTTTGGCAACGAATTTGAGGC
Source organism: Phyllomedusa bahiana (assembly GCA_025379985.1). Classification (NCBI taxonomy): domain Eukaryota; kingdom Metazoa; phylum Chordata; class Amphibia; order Anura; family Hylidae; genus Phyllomedusa; species Phyllomedusa bahiana. The sequence continues at coordinate 6,985 of JAODAL010084408.1, forward strand.
GGAGAGGAAGATGAGAAGATCATTTTGCTAGTGCCCCACGACCTAGGGAGAGGCTTGGGAAATCAAGATCCATCTCTCACAAAGTTGCTTGGATTCTCCAATACCTCCAACCCATGATCCACTCCTTAAGGCCATCAAAATGAACAACGTTACTGTGTGCCACCCTCCCTGGATCCCCAGGTACCAAACAAATAATCAAGCACTTCCTTCCCCCCCACCAAATAGAAGAGTAAAATGCAGGAAAATGGATACCTGCAGATTGATCAACTGAGACATCTGTTGCATCTGCTTCAGTTCCCAAATGTCCACGATAAACAACACACGACGTTGACAGCAGTAGAGTGCCAAGTAGGCGTAGCGCAGCAGCAGGCAAGGAGGCAGAACCAATGGGTGACCTCTGGCAATCTTTTTTACCCCTCACCACGCAATCAATGCAGGGGTGGAGGGGGTGCCCACCACATCCAACACACAGAGATCAGCTAAAGATCATGTGCACGACTATCAGCGTCTCAACACCGAGTTTTTGCATGTGTTCCGGACCCAATAAGACTTCTGGGTATCCAAAATGGACTAAAGGCCCGAGCTGGTCTCGTCACGCCATAGAGGTTGTTGTCCTGCCCAGCACCAGCGTCATAACTGATCGTACCTTTCAGCACAGCAGAGAGTCATTACAGACAAACGCATCCGCTTTCACATATAATGTGGATCGTTTAGACTTTTCATCAAGACGAATCCAGGCATGGATCTCAGATATGTATGTGGCCCCAATTGCCCGAGGTCACCGAATAGATGCCAAGTCTACATTCACATTCCTTTTCAAAACAGAAATGAACCTCTGAAAACTTTTTGTTTTAAATGAATCATTTCTTACTGCAATTTATTCCATTTTCCCCAACATTCATTTGCATGGATATGCTGTAGGAGTACTGTAAAGACAGCAAGATACATGACAACACCGAATTTCCATTTTACTCACTTTATCTTAAGAAGATTACGCATTGTCAATTTTTTGAGGTCATGTAGCTGTGAATACATCAATAGTCCATGTTCCTTTGGAACAGAAATGTGACTTCTAAGTGGCATTTCTCCCTCACAATTTTTAATAGATGGCTGAAAGTCATAATTATAATTTTTTGGGTCCATGTTGGCTGTGAGAAACAGCTAAAAATATGGTCCTTTTGAAAAGAACTGTGGCTTCTAAGTGGCATTTCTCCCACAAAAATATATAACAGTGACTGAGAAGCAGTTTTTAAAAAATAATTTGATCATGCTGATTTGAAATGCATCAAACACTACAGGTCCTATTATAAAAAAAATGTTGTTTCTACAGACATTTGTTCTTCACAATTACCAAAGAGGCCACAAGGGTCATGCTTTGAATTATTTGGGGCATTTTTGCTGTTACATGCAGCTAAACTACAGGTCCTATCAAAAAAATTTTGTTTCAAACGACATTTGTTCATCACAATGTCAAGAAGGGCTCAAGGGTATGGATTCTGACAGAAACAGTAATAGGTAGGACACAGTTAATGGACACATATTGCTAAAATACTTGTTTCTTGCAAGATCTTTAAACATAGCTATCAATCCCTGAATTGAACAACCCATTTAATACAAAGAAAAAAAGAAGACAAAGACATTGTGGTAATCCATCCTATTTTAAAAAAGAGTATTCAGAAATACAGTACTAAAAAACTGCATGTACAAAATAGCTGATAAAAAAATACCTCTGAATTGTTACAAGGGCGTGTACAGGAAAACATGAACCAGATGTAGTGTTTTATCAGAGTACATGGAGTAATGGCAGCACGGACAGAGGAACAAATTGAACGAGACCATATTCCTCCAGCACGTTGAGTAAAATAGAAAAAGAATGCCAAGATAATGGCACCAGGTGTAACAGGATCGATAACCACCATATTTCCAATGAAGCTCAATTGGTCCACACTCATACGGAGGGGCAAGCGGCTACCCAGGTTATTGACTTTGTACAGATGAAGGCTGGATTTCTCACACTTCCGCTTCCGCACTCTGCAACATCAGACATTTTCGTTGCTGCGTCATCAGGGCATTTTAAAAAAAAAAAAAAAAAAAAAAAAAAACAAAAAAAAAAAAAAAAAAAAAAAAAAAAAAAAAAAAAAAAAAAAAAAAAAAAAAAAAAAAAAAAAAAAAACCAAAAAACCCTGCGTGTTTAATAGATGACGGACTCTCATCCTGGGCTTTCACCGCACCCACTGTAACTCCGGCCCAGGGTCATGCGTGGGGCCCCCATGACAGGTAAGTCAATGCCAGTGAAAACTAAAATGGTGGTTGCAGACACCTTTTTCCGCACTTTTTAAAATGTGGGGGTCATGCGGTTTTGGGCTCATGCTGTGGCCCAGACAGGTATAGTTCAATGGTCCAGTTCAACAAAATGGTGGTTGAAAGACTCCTATTCCGGCACTTTTTAAATGTGGTGTCATGCATTTGGGGCTCATGCTGTGGTCCCAGGACAGGTATATTCAGTGTCCAGTATCAAACTAAATGGTTGGTTGAAAGACTCCTTTTTCACGCACTTTTTAAATGTGGGGTCATGCTAGGTTTGGGTACATGCTTGGCCCAGGACAGGATATGTCACAATGTCCAGTGAAACTAAAATGGTGGTTGAAAGACCCTTTTTTCCGCACTTTTAATGTGGGGGTCATGCATGTTTGGGCTTCAAGCTGTGGCCCAGGACAGGTATAGTCAATTTACAGTGAAAACTAAAATTGGTGGTGAAAGACTCCATTTTCCGGCCATTTTAATGTGGGGTCATGCAGTTTGAGGGCACATGCTGTGGCCCAGGACAGGTATAGTCAATGTCCAGTGAACAAAAATGGTGGTTGAAAGACTCCTTTTTCGGCACGTTTTAAATGTGGGTCATGCAGGTTTGGGCTCATGGTCTGATGACTTTTTATCTGTGACTTTTGAATAACATAATGGTGTTGCCTAAGATGTTAGCACGTATCCAATAACTTGTGATGTTAATTTCAGCATCTCCAGCCCTGATTGAGTGTAATAATGAAGGTGTTGTTTGCTCCCCAAAGACTTTAATGGTCATCGCGCATAATCGATGCTCACTACAGAAAAACCTTTAACGATAGAGGCCGACTAAGCGACTATCCGATCGTTCTCGATAGCCAACACAATCGCTCAACACCTATGTACAAGTATCTGATATATGTGAAAAGCTTTTCCCACATTCTGAACACAATATGGCTTTTCTCATCGTTGAATTCTCTCATTTATTAGTTAGAGTTGATCTCTTGTTTAAAACATTTCCCACATTCTTTGCACATGAATATGGTTACTCTCCTGTGTGAATTATCTAATTCACCTTATAAGGTCTGAAATTACTTTGAAAGCTTTTCCCACATTCTGAACATGAATAAGGCTTCTCCTCCTGAGTGAATTATCTTATTTCCTAATAATATAATTTACTTTTAAAACCTTTCCCACACTACTAACATGAAATATGGCCTTTATCTCCTTGGATTTCTCTTATGTATAACAATTTCTGATTTCCGTTTAAAGCATTTCCCACATCTACACTTGAATGAGGCCTTCTCTCCTGATTTGGCTTTCTCTCCTGTGTGGCTTCTCTCTGCCTAACAATTGATAGTGATTTATTTATAACAGCTTTATCCCACTTCTGAACAGGAGTAGGCCTTTCTCCTGTGTGATTATCTATCATGTTAAAACAAGCTCTGATTTCGTTTTAAAGCTTTTTCCACATTCAGAACATATATATGAACATCTCTCCTGTGTGAATTCTATCATGTATAACAAGCTCTGATTAGTTTTAAACTTTCCAACATTCTTAACATGGACATGGCTCTCTCCTCAGTGAATTTCTCATTTTAGTAAATATTTGATTTTTCAACAAAACATTTTCCCAAATTTTGAACATAGAAAATGGCTTT
>JAODAL010084409.1:0-10925 GCA_025379985.1 Phyllomedusa bahiana
TGTTGGGGCCCCACTCGTTCTCTGTCCTTCTGATAACTTGTTCTAAATTGAGCGTGTCTCACTAACGTCCTGCAGCTAGAGACTGACTAGGTGACCTGACTATTAGGTGCGCTCTACTGTTTTAAAGAGCTCGGGTGACGTCATCGCTGTGTATAGTGAAAGCTGTAGTGTCTCTTCCCTACACGCCGCTGACACAGGTTCTAATCCTGCTGCTCCAACAACTCGCTCTCATGTCTCTGACTTCACTTATAAATTAGTATAATGTTGTACCGTGTTAGCCATAGAAAGTAGTAGAATAGTGAAGATATCAGGCGATACCTTTAAGAGGCTAACTGAGTATATTTGATAGTGAGCTTTCGAGAGAACTAGCTCCCTTCTTCAGACTGATGTTATACAACAAACTGAAAATACAGACTTTTTATACACACAAGACATGGATCTTCAAAGGATCTTAGAATTCTTAAAAATAACACAATGCGAAATATAGGTAGAGCAGTTATTTACAACCTGTCAAGAATTAAACAGTCTGGAAACTTGTGAGGCGTGACAGGAGTGATCAGTAATTATTTCTCTTATCTTTATATGCAATCAGGGAGATTTGTTTGCACTCACAGTTCACACATAGTTTGACATGAAGCTGGCATGAATATTTAACCCATTTTGCAGAGTTTTAAATTTTTGCATTAATTTATATTCCCATTCCTTCCTCTCCCTCTGAGTCTTAAAATCTCCCATTAAGACCGTTACCTGCAAATCTTCCATGGAATGATTTTCTGCAGAGAAATGTGCGGCCACTGGCAGATCAGTTCTGTTGTTGTTAATGGTGAATCTGTGTGAATTCATATGCTGGCTGAGTCTCTGCCCTGTTTCCCCCACATAGAGGCCTGTGGTAGGACATTGCATACACATGATCAGATACACCACATTGCTAGACCTGCAGGAAAAAATTACTTTTTAAGACTAGACTTTAAAACATACATCCCAAGTTTCGAAAATGTTGGGACACTGTGTAAAATGTAAAGAAAACAATTCATTCTTATGACCATATTTTATTCACAACAGGACAAAGAAATCAACAGAAGTTAAATGTTAGACATGTTTCCATTTAGTTTAAAAAATTATATAGAAAATGTAGAAATTCATGGCATTAATACTTTTTTTTTTTAAAAAAAGGTTGGGACAGGGTTAACAAAAGACTGCCCTTAGTGGTACTAATGAAAAAGAACTGGTGGGTCAGATGATTTTGTAGAGAAAGACTATATTAGAGAGACAGAGTCTCTCAGAAGCAAAGACGGTCAGGGCTTCCCCCATCTGTAAAAACTGCATTTAGAAATTGTGGAACAATTTTAGAAAAACATTCCATAAATTTCCAAAGACTTTGAATATTCCACCATCTTCAGGACATAATATCAAAACCTATTAGGAGATGGGCCAATAAACAAAACTAATGATGAAAGGACAACAAATATCAGAGAGATTGCTCAGTACTCCTTACCAGTAAATAACTTCAGGCTCTTTTTATTAATCTGAAGCACCAGAAATCCGTTGTTACCCTTGGGACTGTACATTGTTCCACAAATAGGTTCGAGTGCGGGGTCACCATTTTCAGGTCGGTTCCCCTGCTTAGGCAGGGTAAGCCAGGGCAAATTTAGGTCCCTTTAAATTTTTTCCATTTTAGGGAAAAATTTTAAAAAAGAAGTTCTGTTTAATACAACATTCAGATTTTTGGATTTTCTTGCAATGAAGGGGGGATGAAAAAATTTAATCCCAAAACCAAATAAAATCTCAAAAAAAAAAAAACCCCCAAAAACAAGAAAAAATATTCAAAAAACCAAAAGTTTTATTAGAATTATACTAAAAGTAACTAAAAGAAAAAGGGGGGCAATATGTAACACCCGGGGTAATATCAAAACCATTTATTAATTTTAGACAAATCAAATTACAGAATTTAAGGGTGCTTTAAAATAAATAATAATAAAAAGTATCCGGTTTAAAATTTTTGTGTAAACACACCCGGGGTATAACAACTATCCCAATACACATAAACAAAAGGAAAAGAATAAAATGCATAAATAAGGGGGAGGGATACAGCCCAAATGGATAAAAAGACAATGCCAGTACCAAAAATTTTCATAAAAAGATTCATAGAATCTAATAAATCAAGGCCGAGGGTCAATACTTTAAAAAGCAGGATGATTTGGTCAAAAAATTACCTGGGCTTTAGAAACTTCTTGAAATAATTACTATGAACCACTAAAGTAATTAAATCTCTATCATGCAACAAGAAGCAATAGGGCAACCCAAATCCAGAAACACCCCGCTTTTACCAAATAAAATGGAAAAGGGGGGAAAAAAAAAAGGGGGGTTTGGAAATAAAATGTGAATTTTTATGGAAAATTTTTTTGAAAAAAAAGAGAAGATTTTTTTTAAGAAGATTTTATATTTTAGGTAGGTGTTGTTTGGGGGTATTTTACACATTGGAAAGGGAAAAAAACAATGTGAAATTTTCAATATATACAATATAAAGAGGTTTAAACCCACTATTTTCCTCCAGAAAACACTCTTAGAAGGGCCTTGCATATTCAAAAGAAAATTTTTAAACAACACCGCATCCTTTACAACAACGGGTTTCTGGGAATTCCGATCTAATCAGCTGCCTGATCCAACATTTTTCTAATAGAAAACATTTGGTCATTATAAAACAAAAAATCGGGAAAAAAAAGAAACCCCGGACTGTTAAACATTCATTAGAATGGATAACAACTTTCCCCTTTCCAAAACTCCAGTAATTGGTCTCCTTATTTTCAAGCTTTTCCAACCTAAGTAAAAGAAGGGGATGCACACAAGGGTAATATGACCCCGCCCAACTTCATTTGAGATCTTCTGATTCATTTCCAAATAATTAATTTTTTCAAAGAAATGGAGAAATGGTAACTTTCAACTTCTGATCCATGTTCGTACAATAACATTTGCGCTGAAGATGCCAAAACCCTTTCCCGTTTTTTGTGTTTTCTCACATTTTACCATTTCCCAACTTTTTTAGGAATTAAGGGGCCACAATGAAACTTTTTTTTGGTCTAAAATTCACTTTAATTTTATTATGAATTGATATCTTCTTCTTTTTATCATAACCTCTCATGTCCTTTCATGGGGGGGTAACTTTTTATATTTTTAACCTACCAGGGAATCAGAAATGTTTTACAAGGGGTTTTTTAGGGTTTTAAAAAGACAGTAAAAAATTTTTTGATCGTGTAATTTTTATTTGTGAAAAAATATTATAATGTCATAAAAAATTTGGGAAAAATTTACCTTTTTAAAAATTCAAAATTTCTCCCTCTAAGACAGAAGTTTTGCCACACAGAAAAAATTTATAACTAGTATCTCCCTTATTCTACGTATTTCCATCATTTTGAAATGTCTTTTAATTATTTTTTTTGGGACATTGGGGGCTTAGAATTCAGTATAATTTTCCTTTTTCAAAAAAATTTGCAACAAAATTTCGCGTTTTAGCTGAAAATAATTCTTTTTCAAAACAATCCTGGTAAAAACATCCCAAAATTTAAATCACAATTTTTTTCCAAATTTTGGACAATCCCCTATTGGGGGTGTAAACCCTGTTTTGGGCGCATGGCAGGCACACAAGGGGGGGAGGCTATTTAATTTTTTTTTTTTGGACGCAGATTTTGGGGGGTGCCATTTTGCTTTTTAAAAACCCCAAAGTACCAGAACAAGGAAAGTGAAAGTCACCCCTTTTTGGGATTCAACACCCCCAAGAACTCATTTTAGGCATTATCTTTGGGGGTCTAAGGGTTCAACAGTTTTTTACCATTGGGCTGTGAAAATTGGAAAAAATGCAGTTCTGCCCCTTTTTTCTGGGCTTTAAATTTTAAAGCATTTACCATAAAATACAGGTAAATAATAAATATAAATTTACATAAATAAAGAGGAAAAATGACAGTATTCTACTACTTTTACACAATAGAAAAGCGCCGAAAATTTTTTTTTTTAATGTTTCATATTCTAAGCCTTTTTCTCTAACCAACTATTAAGGTTTTTTTTCCGGGGTGATTTGATTTTTTTTGCCCCCATTTTGAGGTTTTTGTATGCTTTGATCGCTTTTCATCAAAGTTTTTGGGGGCAGGATAACAAATACACAACCCTGGTAGTATTTTTTTTTTTTTACAGCGTCACCGGCGGTATAAATGACAACTAAGCTTTTCTCCCCCAGGTCAATTGGGAAAAACGATACAAAAAATTTCTAAAATTATTTTTATCTTTAAATCTTTTTTTTTTTTAATGTGTAAAAAAGCCCTTTTAGGGGCTTGTTTTTTGCGGGTGAGTTGACATTTTAATTGTATCATTTTGGGGGTGACAAGACTTTTTTATCCTTTTTAAAACTGTTTTCTTATTTTGGGGAAAGAAAATACAAAACCCGGGGGTGTTTTTTATTTTTTTCAGCAGTCACTGCAGAAATTTAAAAGGGAGGGGATTTCTACACAATACAAAATAATGTAATTAAAATTTTTTTTTTTCTTTTTTTTGGACAATTGCATTTTCAAAGGGGAAAAAGGGCAGTGCATGTATTTTACTTTCTTTTTTTTTGTTTTTTGCATTTTACATTTTTTTTATTATAATTGTCCCCATAATGAGTCTGGTAATGACTGTTTCAAATCCCAGTGAGATAAAAAAAAACAATAGAAATTTCCATTTTCCCTAAAAAATCGAATATTTTATGACAAAAAATAAATAAAAACCTTCATAAATGGTATTACTAAAACTGTAACAGCCCAAACTATAACATAATCTCATTATTTATCTCAAAGGGTGAACTGTGTAAAAAACTAAATAAAAAATGCTACAATTCATAGTTTCATAGTTTGTAAGGCCGAAAAAAGACGAGACGTCCATCCAGTTCAGCCTGTTGTGCTATGGTGTTTGATCCAGAGGAAGGCAAAAAACTCCCAATGGGTTCAGAAGCCATTGTTTCTCATATTAAGGGAAAAATTCCTTCCCAGCTCCAAACTGGCAATCGAAAAATCCCTGATCATGAACCCTCCCACGAATCCTAGACAGTATAACTTGTTATATTATTATGCCCAAAATGCATCCAAAACCTTTGAACTATCTGGTTTATTGAATTCACATGTATAAGTTCCTCTGGCAGAGAGTTCCACAGTCTCACTGCTCTTACAGTAAGAATCCCTTTCTATGTTATGTATAAACTTTCGTTCCTCAAGAGGATGCCCCCTTGTTCTAGATACAGTCCTGGTTATAAATAAATCTTGGGAGAGAATCTCTATATTGACCTTTGATGTATTTAAACATATTATTATGTCCCCCCCGAAGTCGTCCTTTCTCTAAACTAAATAACCCTAATCTTGCTACTCTTTCTGGGTACTGAGTCCACCCAGTCCCTTTTATTAATTTTTGTTGCCCGCCTTTTTGTACCTGTTTCAATCTCTACAATGTCTTTCCTGTGCCACTGGTGCCCAAAACTGTACACAATATTCCATGTGTGGTCTAACCATGACTTGAATAATGGAGAATAATGATTCTCATCATGTGCCTCTATGCCCCTTCTAATGCACCCCATGATCCTATTTGCCTGCTGCTGCTGCCTAACACTGAGCTACTACAATTAAGTTTACTGGTCCACCAGGATTCACCAAGTCCTTCTCCTGTCCACTTTTACCATGTTTTTCCATTTAAACATTAATCAAGTATGGATTTTCCTCCCCATGGCATAACCTTCGCATTTATCTGTGTTTAAACCTCATCTGCCATTTCCCTCCCAGCCTCCACTTATCCATCCCTTTGTAATAACACATTATCCTCTATTGTGTTGATTACTTTACAGAGCTTTGTATCGAGTCTGCAAAGATCGATATTCTACTGTGCAATCCCATGTGTAAGATCGTTAATGAAAATGTTGAAGAGGATAGGGCCCAAAACTTACCCTTGTGGCACCAACACTAGTAACAGCAATCCAGTCAGAGTATGTACAATAATTACTACCCATTGTTTTCTATCAGTGAGCCATTGCACACCCACTTGCCACACGTTTTCCCCCAGTCCAAGCATTCTCATTTTACTTACCAAACCTTTTATGTGGCACCGTATCAAGATGCTTTAGAGAAATCTAGATATATGACATCCAGTGCCTCACCCCGAACCAGTCTAGCACTGACTTCCTCATAGAAGCTGATGAGATTAGTCTAACAGGACCGTCCTTCATAAACACATGCCTGGAACGGCGTTATACATTTATTTTCAGTGAGAAATCCAGGATAGCATCTCTGAGAAAACCATCAAACATTTTACCTACAACAGAGGTCAAACTTACCGCCTATAGTTTTCCTGGATCACTTTTGACCCTTTTTGAAATTATTGCAACACTTTGCTTATGCCCCAATCCTTTTGGACGATACCCCGATATTAGACAGTCCATAAAATTAAAGAATAGGGGCCTATCCTAAGACATCACTTAACTCCCTTAGGACACGTGGGTTGTATGCCATCCTGACCTGGGGATTTGTCTATTTTGAATCTTCCATAAGACGGAGGCCTGCACTTTCTTCTTGGGTTAGACAAGAAACTATTAAGTGTTGGAAGTTATACCTCATCCCCTCTGTTCAACAGGAAGCTCATCCTCCTCTGTATATACAGTGGAAGAAAAAAGTGTTTAATAGGTTTGCTTTTTTTCTCATCGCCCTCGTACTGTCTCTTCCCTTAGTATTTTTCAAAGGGCCAACATTTTCTGTTTTTTAATCTTTTTACTATTATATAGTTTAAAAATATTTTGGGGTTAGTTTTACTTTCTATGGCGATACGTCTTTTCCGTCCTCCAGCTTTCGGCTTCCTTTTATCTTTATTTTACACACTTTATTTTTTTCCCTATAGCTTATTAGTGCCTCTCACTGCCCTCCTGTTTTATGGTTGAAACACTTTCTTTTTGTTTTTATTGCCTCTTTTACATCCTGTTGTATCCACATTGGTTTTTCCTGTTTCTAATTTTTTTATTACCATAAGGTATGTACCTCTCACATGGTAGCCTAGGATGTTTTTAAAATATCCCATTTATTATTAGTTCTGCCATATTTAAACACATTGTCCCAGTCAATAACTGTTTAGGCCTCCCTAAGCAGAATAAAATTAGCCTTCCTAAATTCAGTGTTTTTTTGCTCCTTGACAAAAACTCTATTAAAGGATAACTTAAATTTATTATATTATGGTCCTATTTCCCCAGTGCCCCTCAACTGAACCTTTGTTACTCTGTCAGGTCTATTAGTCAATATTAAAAGTCTAGAAGGGCCTTGCCTCTAGTTGGTTCTTGGCACCCCATTTGGCAAAGGTAATTATCATTAGTTTATTGACAAAAACCTGTTTATCCTTGTGAGAGCTACAGGTTTCAGATTTCCAATTGATGTCTTGGGATAGTTTAAATGTCGCCCATAATAATAACCTCATTCTGATTAGATGCTTCATCTATTTTGCCTGAGGAGTAACATCTTCCATGGGTTCTGTTATATTTGTGGCCCCTATAGCAGACCCCTATTATTATTAATTGTTAATTTATTACCCCCATGTATATTTACCCATAATGATACCACATGTTCATTACCTGTCCATATCTTCCCGCAGTGTTTGGCTTCAGACAGGAATTTTACATAGAGACAGACACCTCCCCCTTTCGTCTTTACGATATCTTTCTAAATAGACTGTAATCCTGTAATTTAACCGCCCATTCGTAGCCTCTCGTCAGCCATGTCTCAGTTATCCCCACTATGTCATATTTTCTTCAGCTATTAATACTTCTAGTTCATTTATTTTGTTGGTCAGACTCCTGGCATTGGTCAGCATGCAATTTAGACATAGATTTTTCAGTTTTTATTCTTCTCCCTGATATTTTTTTATCTATTGCTACACCCCCTCCCTCCACTCCACGCCCAGAATTATTACTAATTCCCCAGCTCTCTATCTTCACATCTTGGCATGCTATCTTTGGTATTACCCTCCCCCCCCATCTCTAGTTTAAATATTCCTCCAACTTCCTGGTCATTTTGTCCCGGGGGGGGGGGGGGGGGGGGGGGGGGAATTATCCCCAAGCAATACCAGCTGACCCTCCCCATTTAGGTGCAGCCCATCCCCTAGCATAGACCTGAAGCCAGGGAACAGAAGTCGCCTATTCTCCAAAAAACCAAATCCCTCTTTCCAACACAATTTTGTTGAGCCACTTATTCACCTCTCTAATCTCCCTCTGCCTCACTGTTTGTGGCTCGGGAACAAGGTAATATTTCTGAAAATTATTACTCTGGAGTCCTTGCCTTGACTTGCTAAGTGCTTAAAATCCATTTTTAAGGACACTCCACCTACCTCTAACTTTGTCATTGGTGCCAATGTGAACCATGACAGCTGGATTTCACCAGCCGCCACCCAGCAGTCTTCAACACCGATCCGCGATATGTCGAAACTCGGGCCCCAGGTAAACAACATTCTGTTTCTAATATCCCGGTCCTTTGTGGCAGAATGCCCTGTCTGTGCCCCTAATTATGGACGACCCCAACTACTACACCTGTCTAGCCTGACCTGCACTCTATTCCCCATCTTACTGGAGCAGACAGGGGTAGTGTCTTGCTTGCAGCAACGCTATTTCTGAGCTGATATCCCCCTCATCTGCCAATCTTGCAAATTTGTTGGGGTGTACCAAATCAGGACTAGCCTTCCTGACACTCTTCCCTCTACCCTTCTTTCTCACTGCAACTTTTTACAAATTTTCTTCCAAAAATAAAAAGAAAGCAATCACAAATATGCACAAAAATGGCAATCCTAAGAAATAAAAGTCATCCTGCAAGAAACAAGCCCTGACACAAAAAAATAAAAATGTTTGGGTTTTGGGAGTAAAACAAAAAAAATAAATCCCCTTTTAAAAGCGATTTCCAACATATAAATCAAACAGTTACCTCTTGTATAAAGAAAAAAGGGGGGAAAAAAAAGAAATAAAACCTCAAAATTTCTATCCAAATAGTTTTTGGAAATCCCCCCGGAATAAGACTGACCTTTTTGAATCAGAAAAACTTTTTTTAAAAACTGCAATAAAGGTTTCCAATGAATTTTTTTTTGGGAATTAAATAGTCCCCCAAAAAAAGAATTTTTTTTGGGTTTTCCAAAGCAAAAATTTGGGTTAAACAAGGCCTAAACTTTGGCAAAGAAAGATCCAAAAATTCCCTACTCTTAGAAACGGGGAGGTCAAATTAATGTGATAAAAAAACCCAAAAAAACCCTGCAACGGGAAAGGGGGGGGAAGAATTTCAACCAAAAATTTATTTTTAATTTAAATCTCCTGGACAGTAAAGCAAAAGAAAGGGAATAGACAACCGGAAGCAAGAGTTGGTCCTAAACCGACCTTCACTAAAAGGGCTGTATATTTGCCCCTTTGGAAAAGATGTTTGAAAGTCCTGGTGCCCTCTAGACCCGGAAAGGTCCCGGGACCCAAATTTTTCCACAGACCGGAAAGGGGCCTTTCCTGCCCTTATATATTTTTTTTCAGTTTCTGACACAGCTCTGGCGGGGAGTTTCTCGGGGCGTTCCTCTTTTTCCAAAGGGAAGAAAGGGAGCTTTACAAACTGCAGAACTTTTTTAGATGACCCAGCACATGTTTTATTCTTGGGTCTTTGGTTTCTCACACAAAAACAAAACATGGGGGGGGTCGGGCTTTATTGTCTGTCCCCCTGCATTTCTCTATGAGTGGACTGCTTTCCTGGCACAGGTGACGTAGAGGTAGATAGGCCAGTGGTTTTCCGTCCTTCACTCCCGACACGGGTTCAATCCCCTGCCCCGGGCCTTTCTGTTGAGCTGAAGTTTTACATTGTACTTTTCATTTTTTCCCTTCCTTCCGAGAGAAATGCCCCAAACCCATAGTCTGCGGCTCCCTTGCTTGTTCCCTCACTCATTCACTTGGCCCTGCAGTGGAAAATGCTTGTGGACTGGAGGTAAGTGGCTTTACTGTAACACAGGGGTAAATAGCCTTTTGTGGGCACTGAAAGGTCATGTTTTAAAAGCGGACGGCCCGGGTTCAACCCCCCGCGCTTTACGTGAAGGGAGGTCGGGAAAAAAACCAAAAGACTCACAATCCCGGGAAGTCTTCTGTCCGGTTCACATGAAAGGAAAAATTTTGAAACATTTTTTTGTAAAAAAAAGTGGAGATCCCCTCTTCAAATTTTTTTTTATTGAGAACAGGGATTTGGATTTAAAAAATTTTTCAGTAATTTTGCCTGAAATCGTTACTTATAAATATATTTTAAAATAGGGAGATAGCCTCTTCAATTTGTGTTTTTTAAATGTACTTTATTTATTTCAAAATTCAAATAAAGCCTAAAAACTGCACATTTGGAGCCCATTAAAGGGGCCTTCGGCCATTGCACAGCGCATTTTCGGCATTGAAGGAGACTAAAGGAGATACTGTCCAGGGGACTACAAGGACTTTAAAAACCAAGAAGAAAAAAAAGATTAAAAAAAAACATTCCCCAAAAAGCCGAAAAGGTTGCCTTGGTCCCCGTCTGAGAGACCATGGCTGCAAAACACAGAAGGGCCGCTGGTTGTTCATAAGTGGAGAGGGCCCTAAAAATTTTTGGGTCTTGTTTCATGGGAAAAATAACTTACATGGAAAACCCTATACAAGTTCCCGCTGTTTTCTTCGTTTCCCAATGGTTAAAATCTTGATAATCCAATTTGGGAAACTACATCTGTGGTGAAGAAGAGCCCCGCAAAACCTTGACACAGAAAATCCTTTACATCTCCTACAGTAAAAAATAAAAGAAGACTGATCCCAAAGGAAAAAAAGGGGGACAGCTGAAATTGGATTTACCAAATGCTTTATCTTGTCCTATGGTGACAGCCTGGACTGGTCTTGGGGGAGGTTTTTTTTC
>JAODAL010084410.1:0-10925 GCA_025379985.1 Phyllomedusa bahiana
CAACTAACACACAAACAGATAAAACACAACAACAGAAACACAGCAAAACACACACAACAGATACACACAGACAACAGATACACACACAAGAAAAACAAAACAAGACAGATAAACACAAAACACACACCAGACAATACAAAACACAACAGACAATAACAAACACACAGACCCGAACACACACACAACAAAAACACCCCAACAAACCCCAAAACAACACAACAACAGATACACAACACACAGAACACAAACAACAATACCAAACAAACAAAAGAACACACACAACAGAAAAACACACAAAAGAAACAGAAGATAACACACAACAACAGATACACACAACAGAACAACAAAATACACACACACAACAGAACCACACAAAAAACACAGACAGATACACCACAGACAATAAAACACAACAACAGAAAAACACACAGCAGACAGATACACACACAGACAATACACACACAGACAATACACACACAGATACACACACAAAAGATCACACACAAAAGATACACACACACCAGAAACACACACATACAGATACACACACACACAGATCCAACACAACAGATAAAAACACAGAAGATACACACAAACAGACAGATACACACACAAAATAACACACACAGACAGATACACACACAAGAAAAAGATACACACACAAAAAACAAAAACAACACACACAGACAGAACAACACAAAAACAGACAGATAAAACACAGACAGAAACACACAAACAGATACACACACAAAAAGACAGATACACACAGAAACAAACACAACAGAACACAAAACACAGAAACACACACAGACAGACAATACACAAGACAAAAACCACACAACAGACAGATACAACAACAACAGATAAAAACAACACAGAAAAACACACACACAATACACACACAAACAGAACAAAACAAAAAGACAAACACAACACAACAGATACACACACAACAATAACACACACACACAGACAGATACACACAGCAGACAGATACACACACAGACAGACAGATACACACACACAGACAGATACACACGCAGACAGATACACACACAGACAGATACACACAGCAGACAGATACACACACAGATACACACACACAGATACACACAGCAGACAGATACACACACAGATACACACACAGACAGATACACACACACACAGATACACACACACACACAGATACACACACAGACAGATACACACACACACAGATACACAGCAGACAGATACACACACACAACAGACAGATACACACACACACAGATACACACACACAGACAGATACACACACAGACAGATACACACACACACAGCAGATACACACACACAGACAGACAGATACACACAAACACAGACAGACACACACACACAGACAGACAGATACACACAAACACAGACAGACAGATACACAACACACACAGACAGATACACACACACAGACAGATACACACACAGACAGATACACACACAGACATATACACACACAGACATATACACACACACACACACACACACAGACATATACACACACAGACATATACACACACAGACATATACACACACAGACATATACACACACAGACATATACACACACAGACATATACACACACAGACATATACACACACAGACATATACACACACAGATACACACAGCAGACAGATACACACACAGATACACACAGCAGACAGATACACACAGCAGACAGATACACCACACCTCAGACAGAACACCACAGACAGATAAACACACGCAGACAGATACACACACAGACAGAATACACACACAGACAGATACACACACCAACAAATACACACTCAATACACACAGCAGACAATACACACAAATAGATCGACAGCATACACACAGCAGACGATACACAAAGATATCACACACAGACAAAACACACACAGACAGATACACACACGACAGGATGTTTTTTAAAACACAGACCCCCAACCCACAGAAAAAAACACAGATACACACAGCAGACAGATACACACAGCAGACAGATACACACACAGACAGATACACACACAGACAGATACACACACAGACAGATACACACAGCAGACAGATACACACACAGACACACAGACAGATACACACACACACAGACAGACAGATACACACAGACAGACAGATACACACAGACAGACAGATACACACACACAGATACACACACACACACAGATACACACACACACACAGATACACACACACACACATAGATACACACACACACACAGACAGATACACACAGCAGACAGATACACACAGACAGACAGATACACACAGCAGACAGATACACACACAGCAGACAGATACACACACAGACAGACAGATACACACGCAGACAGATACACACACAGACAGATACACACAGCAGACAGATACACACACAGATACACACACACAGATACACACAGCAGACAGATACACACACAGACAGATACACACACAGACAGATACACACACACACAGATACACACACACACACAGATACACACACACACAGATACACACACAGACAGATACACACACACACAGATACACAGCAGACAGATACACACACACAACAGACAGATACACACACACACAGATACACACACACAGACAGATACACACACAGACAGATACACACACACACAGACAGATACACACACAGACAGATACACACAGCAGACAGATACACACAGCAGACACACAGACAGATACACACAGCAGACACACAGACAGATACACACAGCAGACACACACACACAGACAGATACACACAGCAGACAGATACACACACAGACAGATACACACACACACAGACTGACAGATACACACAGACAGATACACACAGCAGACAGATACACACAGCAGACACACAGACAGATACACACAGCAGACACACACACACAGACAGATACACACAGCAGACAGATATACACACAGCAGACAGATACACACACACACAGACTGACAGATACACACAGCAGACAGATAAACACACACAGATACACACACACAGATACACACACACACAGACATACAGATACACAGACAGATACACACACCATACGATACCACACACACAATAAACACACACAGCACAGACAGATACACACAGCAGACACACACACAGCAGACAGATACACACACACAGACTGACAGATACACACAGCAGACAGATAAACACACACAGATACACACACACAGATACACACACACAGACAGACAGATACACAGACAGATACACACACAGACAGATACACACACACAGATACACACACACACACAGACAGATACACACAGCAGACAGATACACACACACACACAGACAGATACACACAGCAGACAGATACACACAGACAGACAGACACACACAGCAGATACACACAGCAGACAGATACACACAGCAGACAGATACACACAGCAGACAGATACACACAGCAGATACACACACACAGCAGACAGATACACACAGCAGATACACACACACAGCAGACAGATACACACAGCAGACAGATACACACCCGCAGACAGATACACACAGCAGACAGATACACACACAGATACAAACACACAGATACACACACAGCAGACAGATACACACAGCAGACAGATACACACACAGACAGATATACACACAGACAGATATACACACACACAGACAGATACACACACAGACAGATACACACACACAGACAGATACACACACACATATACAGATACACACACACAGACAGATACACACACACACACAGACAGATACACACAGACAGATACACACAGCAGACAGATATACACACAGACAGATACACACACAGACAGATACACACACAGACAGATATACACACAGACAGATATACACACAGACAGATATACACACACACAGACAGATACACACACAGACAGATACACACACACAGACAGATACACACACACATATACAGATACACACACACAGACAGATACACACACACACACACACATATAAACACAGACCGAAACACAAACCAGACCCATACACACACCAGACACACAGACAGATACACACAGCAGACACACAGACAGATACACACAGCAGACACACACACACAGACAGATACACACAGCAGACAGATACACACACAGACAGATACACACACAGACAGATACACACACACACAGACTGACAGATACACACAGACAGATACACACACAGACAGATACACACAGCAGACAGATATACACACAGCAGACAGATACACACACACACACAGACTGACAGATACACACAGCAGACAGATAAACACACACAGATACACACACAGATACACACACACAGATACACACACACAGACAGACAGATACACAGACAGATACACACAGCAGACAGATACACACACACACACAGACAGATACACACAGCAGACAGATACACAGACAGACAGACACACACAGCAGATACACACAGCAGACAGATACACACACAGACAGATACACACAGCAGATACACACACACAGCAGACAGATACACACAGCAGACAGATACACACCCGCAGACAGATACACACACACAGATACACACACACACACAGACAGATACACACAGCAGACAGATACACACACACACATACACACAGCAGACAGATACACACAGACAGACAGACACACACAGCAGATACACACAGCAGACAGATACACACAGCAGACAGATACACACACAGCAGACACAGATACACACACAGCAGACAGATACACACAGCAGACAGATACACACAGCAGACAGATACACACACAACAATACACACACACAGATAACAGAATACACACACACAGATAAAAAAGAGACACCCCCGAACACAAGAGAAACAAACAACAACACCCAAAAACAGAAAAAAATACACACCCCTCAACAGAACACCAAAAAACAATTAAAAAACAAAAAACAACAAAAAAAAAGCAACCAAAACAACAAAACAAAACAAAAGGAAAAAAAACACACAAACAGAAACAAAAAAAAAAAAAAAAATACAAAAAAAAACAATACAACACAAAAAAAATCAAAAAATACAAAAAAAAAAAAACAAAAAACAGATACCCAAACCCCAAAAAATACCACAAACAAAAACAAACAGAAACAAAACCCCCAAAAACCAATAAAACAAACCCCCCAACCAAAAAAAACAAAAACAAACAAAAAGAAAACAACAAAAAAAAAAACCAAAAAAACACACCAACCCAACAAAACACCCCAAAAAAAACAAAACAAAAACCCCCAAAATAACACACAGCAGAAAACAACAATACACACACACCCCAAAAAACACACAAAAAGAAACACCACAAAAGAAAACACCCCAAAAAAAAAAACACCAACAAACAAAACAACCAAAAATACACAACGAAACACCACAACAATACACAAAAACGAACAAAACAAAAAACACACAGACAATCAACACCAGACAAAACAACCCCCAACAAAACAAAACCCCAAAAAAACAACAAAGAAGAAACACAAAAAAGAAAAACAACCCAACAAACACCACGACAGAAAAACAACCAACAATAAAAAAAAACACAAACACACAAATACACACACACAAAAAAAAACAAACCCACAAACAAACACACAGCAAACACCCAAAGAAAATACCCAAAAAAAAAAAGAAAAAAAAAACCCAAAAAAAAACACACCAGCACAAAACACAAAAAAAACAAAAACACAAGAAAAACAACCAACAAAACAACAAAAAACCCCAACAAACACCAAAAAAAAAAACACACAAAACCAAAAAAAAAAACAAAACAAAAAACAACAAAACAAAAAAACAACCAGAACACACAAAAAAAAACACACACAAAAAACAACAAAAAAAAAATACACCAAAAACACAGATACACACAGCAGACAGATACACACACAGACAGATACACACACACAGACAGAAACACACACACAGACAGAAACACACAGCAGACAGATACACACAGCAGAAAGATACACACACAGACAGATACACACAGCAGACAGATACACACAGCAGAAAGATACACACACAGACAGATACACACACAGACAGATACACACAGCAGACAGATACACACAGCAGACAGATACACACACAGACAGATACACACACACACACACACAGACACACACACAGACAGAAACACACACACAGACAGAAACACACAGCAGACAGATACACACAGCAGAAAGATACACACACAGACAGATACACACAGCAGACAGATACACACAGCAGACAGATACACACACAGATACACACAGCAGACAGATACACACACGCAGACAGATACACACACAGATACACACAGCAGACAGATACACACAGCAGACAGATACACACACAGCAGACAGATACACACACACAGACAGATACACACACAGACAGATACACACACAGACAGATATACACACAGACAGATATACACACACACACACACAGACAGATACACACACAGACAGATACACACGCACACAGACAGATATACACACAGATACACAGATACACACACACAGACAGATACACACACAGACACACAGACAGATACACACACACAGACAGATACACACAGACAGACAGATACACACACACAGACAGATACACACACAGACAGACAGATACACACACACAGACAGATACACACACACAGACAGATACACACACACAGACAGATACACACACACAGACAGATACACACAGACAGACAGATACACACACACAGATACACACACACAGATACACACACACACACATAGAAACACACACACACACAGACAGATACACACAGCAGACAGATACACACACAGACAGACAGATACACACACAGCAGACAGATACACACACAGCAGACAGATACACACACAGACAGACAGATACACACAGCAGACAGATACACACACAGACAGACAGATACACACAGCAGACAGATACACACACAGACAGATACACACAGCAGACAGATACACACACAGATACACACACACAGATACACACAGCAGACAGATACACACACACACAGATACACACACAGACAGATACACACACACACAGATACACACACACAGACAGATACACAGCAGACAGATACACACACACAACAGACAGATACACACACACAGAGATACACACACACAGACAGATACACACACAGACAGATACACACACAGACAGATACACACACAGACAGATACACACAGACAGATACACACACACACACAGACAGATATACACAGACAGATACACACAGACAGATACACACACACACAGACAGATATACACAGACAGATACACACAGCAGACAGATACACACAGCAGACACACACACACAGACAGATACACACAGCAGACAGATATACACACAGCAGACAGATACACACACACAGACTGACAGATACACACAGCAGACAAACACACACAGATACACACACACAGATACACACACACAGATACACACAGATACACACACACAGACAGATACACACAGACAGATACACACACACACACAGACAGATACACACAGCAGACAGATACACACACACACAGACAGATACACACAGCAGACAGATACACACAGACAGACAGACACACACAGCAGATACACACAGCAGACAGATACACACACAGACAGATACACACAGCAGACAGATACACACCCGCAGACAGATACACACAGCAGACAGATACACACACAGATACAAACACACAGATACACACACAGCAGACAGATACACACAGCAGACAGATACACACACAGATACACACACACACATACAGATACACACACACAGATAAACACACACAGAGACAGATACACACAGCAGATACACACACACAGACAGACAGATACACACAAACACAGACAGACAGATACACACAAACACAGACAGACAGATACACACACACACAGACAGATACACACGCAGACAGATACACACACAGACAGATACACACGCAGACAGATACACACACAGATACACATAGACAGACAGATACACACAGCAGACAGATACACATAGCAGACAGATACACACACAGACAGATACACACACAGACAGATACACACAGCAGACAGATACACACACACAGACAGATACACACAGCAGACAGATACACACACAGATACACACACAGCAGACAGATACACACACACAGATACACACAGCAGACAGATACACACACACAGACAGATACACACACACAGACAGAAACACACACACAGACAGAAACACAAACAGACAGATACACACACACAGACAGATACACACACAGATACACACAGCAGACAGATACACACACAGATACACACAGCAGACAGATACACACACATAGATAGACAGATACACACAGCAGACAGATACACAGACAGATACACACACAGACAGATACACACAGCAGACAGATACACACACAGACAGATACACACACAGACAGATACACACACAGACAGATACACACACAGACAGATACACACACAGACAGATACACACAGCAGACAGATACACACACAGACAGATACACACACAGACAGATACACACACACAGACAGATACACACAGCAGACAGATACACACACAGACACACAGACAGATACACACACACACAGACAGACACACACAGACAGACAGATACACACAGACAGACAGATACACACAGACAGACAGATACACACACACAGATACACACACACACAGATACACACACAAACACACAGATACACACACACACACAGATACACACACACACACACAGATACACACACACACACAGACAGATACACACAGCAGACAGATACACACACAGACAGACAGATACACACAGCAGACAGATACACACACAGCAGACAGATACACACACAGACAGATACACACACAGACAGATACACACACAGACAGATACACACAGCAGACAGATACACACACAGATACACACACACAGATACACACAGCAGACAGATACACACACAGACAGATACACACACATACAGATACACACACACACAGTAGACAGACACACACACACAGATACACACAACAGACACAGATACACACACATACAGTTACACACACAGATACACACACACAGATACACACACACACAGATACACACACACATACAGATACACACACAGACAGATACACACACACACAGCAGACACACACACACAGACAGACAGATACACACAAACACAGACAGACACACACACACGCACAGACAGATACACACAAACACAGACAGACAGATACAAAAAAAAACCCCACCCAAAAACACAGACAGGACAGTACACACCCACCAACAATACACACGCAGACAGATACACACACAGACAGATACACACACGCAGACAGATACACACACAGATACACACAGCAGACAGATACACACACACACAGACAGATACACACAGCAGACAGATACACACACAGACAGATACACACACAGACAGATACACACAGCAGACAGATACACACACACAGACAGATACACACAGCAGACAGATACACACACAGATACACACACGCAGACAGATACACACACAGATACACACAGCAGACAGATACACACAGCAGACAGATACACACACGCAGACAGATACACACACAGACAGATACACACACGCAGACAGATACACACACAGACAGATACACAAAAACAAACAAACAAACCAGAAACAGGACCCAATAAAACAAGAACAAAAAAAACAAAAAAAAAAACACAAAAAAAAACAAAACAAAAACAACAAAAAAACCACAAAACCAAACAACCAAAAAAACACAAAAAAACAGAACAAAAAAACAATAAAAAACAAAAACAAACAAAAAAAACACCAAACCCAAAACACACGAAAAAAAACCAAAAACAAAAACACAAAAAAAACAACAAACACACAAAAAAAACACACCCAAAAAAACCCCCCAAAAAAAAAAAAAACACCCAAACAAAAAAAAAAAAAACAATAAAAAAAACCAAAAATAAACACACAATTTAAAAAACACAACAAAAAAAAAACAAAACAAACAACAAGAAAAAAAACAAAAAAAAACAAAAAAAAAAAAAAAAAACAAAAAAAAAAAACCCCACAAAAAAAAAACCCCCCCAAACAACAACACAAAACCAAAAAAAAAAAAACAAAACACAAAAAAAAACCCATACAAAAAACAAAACAGATACCAAAAAAACAAAAAAAACAAAAACAATAACACAGGGAAAAAACCAACAATAAAAACCCCAAAAAAAAAAATATAACAAATCAAAAAAAACAAAAAACAATACAACAAAACAAAACCCCCATACAAAACCCCCAAAAAAAACAAAGACAAAAACCACCCAAACCCAAACAAAAACCCCCAAACAAAACAACCCAAACACACAAAAGTTAAAAAACAAAAACAACCCAAAAAACACAAAAAACAAAAACACACAAAAAAAAAACAAAACACAAAAAAAAACAAAACAAAACAACAAACAAAAACAAAAAAAAAACAAAAAAAAAAAAACCCACCAAAACAAAAAAACAACAAAAAAAAACAAAAACACCCAATTAAAACAAAATAAAAAAAGAAAAAAAACACACCAACAAAAAAAAAAAAGAAACCAAACAACCAAAAACCAGAAAAAACCCAAAAAAAAAACACAAAAAGAACACAAAAAAACAAACCCAAAAAAAAAACACAAAACAAAACAAAAAACAAAACACCAAAAACACAACAAAAAAAAAAAACACAAAAATAAAAAAAAAAAAACAAAAAACCACAAAAAAAAAACAAAAAAAACAAAAAAACAAAACAAAACACAAAAACAAAAAAACACCCAAAAAACAAAAAAAAAACACACAACAAAAAAGAGAAAAAAAAGCAAAAACAACGATAACAAAACCCCCAACAATACAAAAAAGACACACACAAAAAGAACCAC
>JAODAL010084411.1:0-10925 GCA_025379985.1 Phyllomedusa bahiana
TGGCTTACAAGGCAGGTAAATTTCATTTATATTAACCCATAAGTTTTGAAGGGGTTTTTTGGGGCTCTGTATTGGAAAAAAACTTTAGCATAGATCAAAATAAAAAAATATTTTTAATAATGGCCCCACAAAATTGGCCTAAAATTTTAAAATAAATGTTTTAAAAAGGGAAATTTTTTCTTTTCCCCGGGTTCCCCGGGGGTGCATGGGGGTACAGGCACGAGAGCTCCGGCCCGGGTCCGTCCTCTAACCGGGTTTAAAAAAACCGCCCCCTTACCAGCACCTAGAACGGCAAATTTTTAGTGCCACGGCCCATCAGGGGGCATCCAGGGACGTTGCTAGGAGCCCCCTAATCAAACCCGGGGGGCCCCCCGTGTCGGAAAAAACCCGGAGTGACCCGGGACGCCGGTTTCCCGCCCCCCAAGATGGGCCGGTAACCCCCCGCGCTTTCCCCCAAGGAAGAGGGGGGCGCGGCCAGCACCCCGCGCCAGAGGTGGGCAGCTGAGGGGGAAAACAGAATCAGACGGGGAAAAGGGGTGCAGCTCAGGGTAAACTCAACCCCTTTAAAAGCAGCAGGCCAAACTGAGTTAAAACCCCGCAACACTCAGGACAAAAGGGCCCCACCAAGCCCCAAAAAGGAAAGAAGGGGACCTTTAAAATGATTCCAAAAGGAGTCTATCCCCCCCCTAAAAAATCTCCTGTAAAAAACCAAGGGCCCGTCACTGTTTCCAAATTGCTAGCCCCAGTTTTACTACCCCCCCTTTTTGGCCACCCCTTTTCTGCTTCAGTTTTTGCAGCCCGTGAACCCCTGCAGTCTCATCACTTCCCTGTGAATTGAAGAACCCACAAGGGGCGGATAGTTAGGCCAAAAGGGGAGAATAGTGTGGTTGGGGGGGAAAAACTTTCCCGGGGACAAAAAAAACACCAAAAAGGAGAGATTTAAAAACAAAAGAACCTTCCCATTTACCCGGGAAAAAGGGAGAAACCTGAAAAATCGCTAAAACAGGAACAATCCCGAGAATATAGGGTTTAAACCCAAGCGACCAGCAGAAAAAACCTTGCATTTATATCCTCAAAAACATAAAACCCGGGAAGCCCTGGGCTCAAGGGGGCCCCTTTAAGGTAGAAGGGCCCCACAGAATTGGGGCCCCCAAGATCTGTCCCCCGGAAAACCCCGAGACAAAGGGCCCAGACCGTTTTAGTAGGGGGAGATATTGGACTATGCTGAAAAGGGCCCCCGCTCCCACAAGCATACCCGCACCCTTTGGGCACCTTTTCTATACCCTGGAGGAAAAAAAACCCCCATTAATCGCCGGGCTACCCCATTGAAAATGGCCCAAAAAAAGGAAATCTTTCTTTAACCCTCTGCACCGCTCTGGTTAAGAAGCAGAAACCTTTTTAAATTTCCCGGGCCCTTTAAAGATTTTTCCCCAGAAAAAAGGGAAAAATCCCATCATGCAATACCCGGGGGAAGATGCGGAAAGGGGCTGCCTGACCAATTTACTCCCAAAAGAAGGGAAAAGTCTGGAGCAACCGGAAGAAAAGGTCCAGGGAAAAAGGGGGAACCGG
The DNA here is from genome assembly GCA_025379985.1 of Phyllomedusa bahiana. Taxonomy (NCBI): domain Eukaryota; kingdom Metazoa; phylum Chordata; class Amphibia; order Anura; family Hylidae; genus Phyllomedusa; species Phyllomedusa bahiana. The sequence continues at coordinate 1,570 of JAODAL010084411.1, forward strand.
GCCCCCCGGCGTCAAGCCCAAAAAACAAAACAGTCCAGAAACAAGAGGAACCCCAATTTTTTTTCAGCAAGGCAATCCGGATCCCAGAAAGCGGGTGAAACTGAAAGGTTCCCGGTCTTTGGGGCCGGTTTTTTTTTACTTTAAAAGGAAATTTTCCCCCTTTTAAAACCATCCCCCCCAGTTTTTACGCGGGGGTATAGTTCTCTTGGGGGCGAAGGAATAAATTTTTTTCAATACATATAGGGTTTTACTGGGGTTTTTTTGAAGATTATAAAAAAATTCCCCAAATTTAAGGCCCGGGGTTTTAGCAAATGTTTCTTAAATGTTTAAGGGCGGGGGGGAAAAGGGGGTTTTATTAAATAAATAAATCCTTAAAAGGTTTGGAGGAAAAATACTTTTTCGCCCCCCAAATTGTTCACCCAAAAAAGAGAAAATCAATAAAATAAAGAAAGGGGTTGAGGGGGTGGAAAAAGGGGGCTGTTGTTTTGTTTTGCTATTTTGGGGGTTAAGGGGGGGGGGGTCTTTTACCACACTGCCCCGGGAGTGAAAAATGTCGCTGTGTTAAAAATTAAGTAGTGCAAACATGCGATTTGGGTTACATGGAACAAAAAAGGGTGCGGGTTCCCCACACAAGAGAACGATGGTGCTTTAAAATCTCAAAAAGCTTTAAGCCAGATGTAGTTATGTTAAAGAGTCTCAACCCCCACGAGAACGAGCTCTTTGTTCTTCCAAAAAAACTCTTTGGGGGGGAGAGTTTTTTAGGGTCCCCCGTTAACGGGGGAAAGGGAGGGGGGATCATGCTATTTAAAAAAAACACACCCCTACAAAATCAAATTTATTGGAGGGAAAGGGCAAAGCTGGCGATTGTTAAAAAAATTAAACTAGAAAATGCAAACCGGGAAACTTGTCCTCTTCAATGGGTTTTTTGCCCCCAAAAATGGGGAAAGAAACTCTTTCTTTGCCATCAGGGAGGGAAACCTTTCCCTATTGAAAGAGGCGGAAAAAAATTTTTAAAAGTCGGGGGTGGGTTTCAATGCGTCTGGGAAAGAAATTAAGGGGTTTGAAAAGTAAAAACAAAACCCAAAAGGGGGTGGGGGGACCCAGACAGAGTTTTTGAGTTTTCCCCCATCCCCTGCAGGGTTGACGGAAAGCATTGGGGGCACTTTCAACCGGAGGAAAACAAAATAACCCCCTTCTCCACCCTCCCTTTTTCTTGGTTTTGGCTGGACCAAAACCCCACAAGCAAACCCCATGCTGGGAAGGGTAACTCCGTTTTTAGATAGGGGGGGCTACGTAATATCCGACCACCTCCCCCCGGGGCTGATTTAATCTTGGGTTTTTTCACCCCAAAAGGGAAAAGACAATTGTGGCGTTTTCCCGGGGGAAATCTCATGGCAGATTTATCACTTTTTTGAATCCCCAAAAAAAAATGGGGGGAGAATATGCCCAAGATAACCCCGCTCACACAGGGTCTCCGCCTTTTCCCGGGAAACAGGGAAGGGGTTTAAAGAGGGGGGGAAAATTAAAGTCTTACCTGACGGTAAAAAAAGGCGCCCAAAAGGGAAAATTTTTGGGCAAACGCACCCCGCTTGACAGTTATAAACCCCCATTCCTTTTGGGGATTTAACCCCGAGGAAAAAAAAACTACGCTGGGTCCAGCAAAGGAACAATTTTAATTTCAGGGGAAAAAAAACCTCGAGAAAGTTCCTGGGAGTAAAATGAGGCTTCCCCGGGGTTTTCTTCGGGAACAAATCGGGCCCCTCGTTTTTCTAATTTTTGGTTTAGAAACATAGGGGGGCCGGTGGGCATCCTATGTCTAAAAGGATGAAAAGGGCTCTGTTGCCAAAGATTCCAAAAGGGGAAAAAAATACCAATCCCTAGAACCAAATACTATGGAATTTTTACCACAAAATTCCAATGACCCAAAATCAAAAAGGGGCCCCAAGTTCCCCAGGAAATAAAGGCTTCCCAAAAAATATCTCGACAGAAGAAAGGGGGTAATAAAAAAATGAGCCTGGGCAGTGAGGAGGGAAATAGCTGAAGTTTTCCCGGAAATTACCACCAGCCAAAAACCCCCGGCCCCCGATGCCTCAATGGGGACTTCAAAAAATTGAGGGACGAGATTCAAACCCCCCCTGCTAAATGTAGCCGAAGGGCATTATGCAGCCCGGGCAGGTTTATGTTGCAAACCGGGGATTTAAACAATATATATCAGTCATATTTTAAAAAAGGCAAAGAACCCCTACAGCCGGGGTCCCTTTTAGACCCAATTTTTATTTTTAAATTTAAACCAGGATGTCAAAATAATATCAAAAGTGATGGCCCAAAAGGCTTTTTCAAATCTGATGCCCAAACTAATAGGTATGCACCAATTTGGGTTCATAAAAGGTAGTTTGCGGTTTTAAAAAAATTAGGGCAGGGCTTTCATTTCAGGATGCGGTTTAGGGGAAAGGGCCGATTGGGGGTTTTCGCAGGGGCCCTTTCTAGGGTTTTACGCAGGGGAAGGGCCCTTTGACAACGTGAAATGGCACTGGCTTTAACCTAGATTGGATAAAATGGGCTTTTCGGGGAATTTTAGAAAATTTCTTAAACGGCCATGTACAAACACCCCAAGGGGCGAAACCATAACCCCAAGGGTTCAAAATCGAAAAACATCCAAGCTCCAAAAGGGTACGAGGGCAGGGTTTTCCCCATATCGCCCCCTGCTGTAAAAACCCTAGCCCTTTTGGGAAACCTTTTTGGCTTTCCACCTTCTGGAAATTCAGAACATATTCAGGGGCATCAAAGTGGGGGCCGAGAAAGGTTTAAAAACTTGGGTTTGCAGATGACTGTCCCGTTTCCCGGAGGAAACCCGACACAAAAAACCTGGGGGGAAACCCTTTTGGGGAAAACTTTTGGGCCCAAATTTGGGGGGTTCTTTGGGGTTTAGAAAAAAATAAAACCCCCAAATTGTCAGTTTTTGCCAAAAAAGGCCAGGGGTGGAAAAATTTTCCTGAAAAATAAAAGGGGGGTCAGGGGGTTTAAAACCCTAACCTATCTGGGCCAATTAAAATTTTGGGCCCCAAAGGGGGGAAAGTCATTTCCCGTTGAATTTCCCCCCCCGCTGGGCAAATAGGGCTGAACTAGAGAAAGGAAAAATTCTGCCCCCCGTCCAAACAAGGGAAGGGTTAGCTGATCAAGTTGGTTTTGTTTGCCCCCGGGCTTTCTGGACCCGCTACAAAAACAACCCACTTTTGTTACGTCAAAACGGGTGGGAAAACGGGGTGCAAAATCCCTTTTTTAAAATTTAAAATGGGGGAGGGGAAAAGTTCCCAAAGGATCAGGGTAAAAAAAAGCTAACTATGGGAAAATTTCGGGGGGGCGCAAATCCCAAACTTAAGACTTTAAAATCTGGCGGCCCCCTGTGGGGGACATGGTAAAAGATTTGGGTAGAAATTTTCCCAAACTATTCTCCCAAAACAATTTTTTGGAATTCCCCCAGCTAGCCCAAACCCATGCGGATTGGTTTTCACTCCTGCATCTCCCACTGAAAAATCCAAAAAGGCCGGAAGGGGTTTAAAAAAAGCCTGGTTCTTTAGGGGCACTTTGGGCAAAAGTGGGGGCCATTTAGAAAAATGTTCAATAGGGGCCCCTTTACATCTCGCAGTTTCCCCCCAAAGTGGGATTTACCCGACCCTTTTAGTGCAGGAAAGAAAATAAAATCTTTGCTGGGTGGGGGAAGAAAGGGAAATTTAAAAGTTTTGGGGATGTCTTGGTCACTTTTCGGCCGGTCCCCTACAAATGGAGGGGAATAGAGGGAGAAAAAATGGATTGGGGGACTAAGCAAAAAATTTTTTCCCAAAATAGGCCGCTAGAAAGCTTCCTGCAAAGCCTTTAGGAAACCCAAACTTCAATCTTTAAAGGGGATTCAAAAAAAATTTCCCGGAGCTTTGTAAGACGGGGTAGGGGAAAGGAAAGGGGGAAATCTGTCAAAAATAAAACTCCAAACTACGCCTTGGTTTCAGAAACAACTGGGGATGTTCTCTTCAAAAAAATTTGGGGAAACTTTAAAGGGTTTGGGCCCTGAAAATCTTCCCCGAAAATTCTTAAGGGGAACTTTTGTAAGGGGAGACAGTGATGATTAGCAGGGCGAAATTTTATTTAAAAACCCAAGCTCCAAACAAAATATCCCTTTTTTTTAAAAAAAAAAAAACCAAAAATGGGAAAAAAAGAACTAAGTATCTACGGGCCCGCCCGAAATGTGGCCAAGGGTAGGGCCCAACCATTGGGGACTCCCCGGGGGTCTGTGCAAAAGGGTTTAGGAGTTTTTTGGGAAACAGGTTTTAAATTTGTAAAGGGGAAAATTGGAATCTCTTTGGGAACCCTTTAAACCCCCGAAAGCCTTTTTGTTTTCCCTTACGTCACTAGAAGGGGAGACCAGGGAGAGAACCCCGGGGATCAAAAACAAGGGGGGTTTCATATCCCCCCTTATGGGGCCAAAAAAGTGTCTTCTAAACAAAGGCTTAAAAAAAGACCCCGAAAAACTCTTTAAAATAGGGACCCGCCTTTAAAACAAGCTTTAATATGGAAAGGGGTTTGGGAAACTGAGAGGAATATAGATAGAGAGGCAAAACAGTTCCTAAAAAAATGGGAAAAAAATTTATTCCACCCAGGCTCCCAAAAGGGGGGATTGGATAGTGGGAGGGAAAATTTAAAAATTTCGGGCTATTACTTGAAAGAAAAAACTAAGAGGGGTTTCTTTTGGGGAAAACTAAAACACTGTTTCAACCCAAAAGAAATAGGGGGGTTTTGGAGTTTGGGGTGGGGTTTGGGGAGAAAGGGTGTTTTGGAAGGGGGGATTTCCCAAAAATTTAAAGAAAAAGGGAATTTTAAGGTAAATTTCATTTAAATTTTTCAAAAAAAAACCCTGGTTTAGATAAAAATAAAGGGACTCTTTTATTTTGTCATAAATGTATTGAGTGTTTTTGGGAAATGAAATGGGGGAAAAATTCCTAATTAAAAAAATGTTTTAAAAAAAAATTAAAAAAAAAAAAAAAAATAAAATAAAAAATTGAAAAATTCAAAAATTTAGAACAATCAAAAATTTACAACAAAACCCAAAGGGGTTTTCAATATCGGCCCTGTTTCCAAATATGTGTAAAGTGATGTCATTTAAAGAAATACAACCTAGAAGCTTCAGTTTCAGGTTCATGTCCCTTTAACACCTCACATTTTTCTAAGACTGGAAATTACTGGAATAGACAAATATAACTTATACCTATGTCAAGATTTGGCTTCCTATATATTTGTCATAACAGCTGCAACATATTGTGCCTACAGATGCAATTTCAATTTGTGCAGCCAACCGACCCATGTGTACTGGTTTGCAAAATCACATTATATTCAATTACTCTCCTCCACGTGCTCCCTGTATAGAAAACTGTATACACCGCTAGGCGGAATTACCGAGCTGAGCTTTATAATGAGAAGTAAACATGTCAGGATTCTTCCCGCATTTGTTTATTCATGGAATTGCAAATGAGATGTCATCAGACTCCTGCAGACACAGGTCCTCTGAGATTGTCAAGGCGGGAGAAATCTAAATGTTAGGATTTACCCGTCCCCTGCTGGCAGCTATCTTTGCAATAAAAAATCAATAATGAGAATATCGTCTATGATGTCATTTAAACTCTTACAAGTGTTAATAATGAGGATCATGGCCCGGGACTGGGCCTTCGGCTTTTGTCACAGGGAAATCGCAGTCCATAGTAATACATTGCAGGATATGTATTAAAAATAGCAAGTGGGAAAAGGAGAGCAGTTACCCATAGAAACCAATCTGGTGCTGCTTTTGCTAAAATCATGGAATCTAATTGGTTGCTATGGCCAATGGCTCCACTATTCCCTTCCTATAGTTTAGATAAATCTCTTTCCTCGCATTCCATGATGTTCATATGTAACACAGCTTAAAGGGGTTCTCCACTTTGAACAAGAGTCCCCTGACAAGATCACAAAGTATGCTCCTGTTGGGTAATCTGATCATTTCTCGCAGTAAGTGTACAACTCCCCTGCAGAGCTGACTCAGGGAAAACTAAGCATTACACAGTGGCCATTCATATCAATAGTAATGCATGACAGGTCCTTCAAATCCTAATCGTTTTCCAGTGTCAAGGCTGTACAGAGAGGGCTCGTGAGCTGAGCCTGCTCCATACTTGGAGTTATCTCTGGTTTAATTACATAGATACCATGGTCAACTTGACTATGGCATCAGCTATGCACTAGGGGGTGCTCCTCTGTGACTCAATCAGTAGGTGCCAACTGGCTGTTATGGCAGACAGAAGCCTAATGAGGCCAGAGGGCCTGTCTTCTTACTGCCCCTATTACACCCTTCCCGATGCAGGGTGTAACTGTCCACTGTTCTGCAATACAATAGTGGTCAAGTACTCTAGGTAGACCAAACCTACAAGTAAGATAATTCGTAAAAGTTTAAAAAAATAAATACAAATGTTATATATGTACACACACACTATATATATATATATATATATATATATATATATATATATATATATATATATATATATATATAATTTTTTCAAACCACCCCCTTTTCCCATTCTACTAAAACAATGAAAAAATTAAACATTAGTACCACCGTCGACATATAATATTATTTATCCTGCATAGTGAATGATAGGAAAAAATGCGGAATTATAAAATTGCAGGCTTTTTTGGTCACTTTGCTTGGTGAAAAAATTGGAATGAAGAGTGATCAAATAGTCTCAGATGTCCAAAAATGATACCAACGGAAACCACAGTTCACAAATAGCAAGTCATCTCATAGGTCCGAAGACAAAAAAATGAAAGCCAGTGCAAAACAAAAAAATCTGAATCATTCTGACCAGCAGAATAAATATACCGTCATTTATACTGCACCCCCTGAAAAAAGATGGCAATAGTGTTTTTTTCCCATTCCAGCTGGGGAGGGCGCACCCTCGGGCACCATGCTCCAGGTCAGGATCTGACATTTGAATTTTGCAGAGGGAGGTGGGGGTGCCATTTTCCCAGTTTGCCTCGCACACCAAATGCCTTTTCCTGAACAGAGAGCCCTCATCTATCAATTTAGAATTCTGTAATAGGGTATATGACATTGAGTTTTTTAAACTGCCCCCCTTTAATGTCTACAATTTCACACACACATGACTTTTAAGCTGCTAATGTGCAATAACATCACTTTCTATTTAAGATAAATGGGATATAAAAACATGAATTAAATCAAGCGCAAATCATATGATGTCAAACAGTTGCGTGTGGCGTCTGATTAAGTTTTTCTCCTGGGACCTGAAAGCTTTGCCTATTGTTCCAGAGAAAAATTGGAAACATCAAGTCCACATAACTATGTCTACAAGAATATACATACTTCTTTTAAATACAAGTACATCAAAGGCATTTCACAGGCTTTACTCAGCAGGGGGCAACAATGAGCGCAAAATGAGCTCTTCCCAGAATAAAGAGAATAAGAAATCTGTGCTGGCTCCTGTGGCTTAATGGGCAGGACATTCAGGATTGAAAACAATATTTTTACTAAATTGTATTTGATTAAATGTTTGTGCCATGTACCCGAGCAATGATTGCGGCATCACTGACGTTAGTATCGATCCTATATGGAATAGCTTTTTAAATTAATAGTAAATTCAATGGTAAATGTCAGCCAATCCACATGGAAAGTTTTTAATAACCCCTTTCTAAAAGACTCAGTGAATCCCTTCAGGACCCCTTGAGGACCATATGCCACTCAAGCACATGATAGAAGCATATAAACTGTTGTTATCCAGGTATCCTCTACAGGGCAGACATGCTTCCAACATGTGAATGATTAAATTGACATTGGTAACAAAAACTATGAGAAAAGCTGAAATATATTACATAGCCTGCTTATTAGGGATTACAAAGGAGCACTCACATATTCTGTATACATGCATTGTGCAAGTAAGGTCCTTAAAGGAAACCTGTCCCAGGGATCATGCTGTCTGCTCTGCTTGTAGCATGTAATAGATTATTAGAAGCTGAGCAGATGGATATATAGTTTTGTTTGGAAAGCAAACTTGTAACTCATTTAGCTTTCTGCTTATTGCAGGTTAAGAAGTCCAATGGGTGTTCTCCTACATTTATTTATACAAGTAAGACTGTCACTAATAAGACCGCCTACTGGACTCCTGAAACCAGAATAAACAGTGGGTTAAATTAATAAACTCCAAGTTCTACTAAATCTTTCCCTACAAAACTATATACATCAATCTGCTCAGATCTTCCTGCTCTATAATGCTGCCAGCAGATCAGATAGCATGTTCTCTGTTACATTTAAAGGGAACCCATCACATAGGTTATGCCCCCCTTGCTGAGGGCAGCACAAGCTAGTGTCAGACCTGCTGTTTCCAGCGCTGTGTCCCTTATTCTGTAAGATGCAGCAGTTTTAGAGCATTTACCCCTCAAATCTTATTCATGAGCAGGTGTTAGCCCCGCCCACCAAAGGCTAGCCCCACCCACTGACAGTTATTCACATGCTTCTACCTATTTAAAGTAATAGGTTTGTCAGTTGAGGTGGGCGGGGCTAGCCTCCGATTGGCCGGGTTTGAAAAAAAACTGACTCTTTGAGGGACTCTTCAAATGAATCTTCTGGCTGAAAACTGCAGATTTGAGCATTAAATACACGAAAACTACAGCATCTTACAGAATAAGAGACACAGCGCTGGAAACAGCAGGTCTGACACTAGCTTGTTCTGCCCTCAGCAAGGGGGCATAATATATGTGACAGGTTCTCTTTAAAAAAAAAAAAAAAAAAATACTCCAGTATGTACCAGAGAGTGACCTACTGCTAGGAATCCTTCTGTTGTTATGGGCTTATCTAAAGATCCTAAATCCGATGATTTACAAAAAAAAAAACCTTAGGCACAGTATATAAACTGTATAACAAGCGCAAACAGCCTGTTCATGGCACTGGGAAAAGATAGAGGAGTGTAGTATATTAAAGGGGTTGTCTCACTACTTGGATTCATCTTACCATAGTCCTGTTTCTCAGCTTCAGTTTTGAATTCAGGGGCGTGTTTACTGGCTTCTACTGGCTGCAACTGGCCTGCAGTGAGGAGCTGCTGAGGACACCAGGTCTGTAGCTATAGTAACCAGTGCTGGCAGCCGATTAGGAGAAAACCAGTCTGTAGCTATAGTGACCTGAGGAGCCCATGCAGCCCATACAAGACGGAATATCTAGGAATAGGTCGGACACTGTTAATGGACACATATTTCAAAGTGAGTTGTTTTTGCAAGATCTTTACCATAAAAGGCAATCCTTATAGTTAGACAACCCCTTTAAGTAAAGA
>JAODAL010084412.1:0-10925 GCA_025379985.1 Phyllomedusa bahiana
TGTTTGTTCTTTTTTTAAATTTTAAAAGGGGTTGTATCATTTCATTAAATGGTCTTCAGAATAAGGGGACAGTGAAAACAAGTAACTTTGCAATTAGATGTCATTAGCAAAGCTGTCTTGTTATCACAGGACCCCTTATCTTCTGTTTCAGTTTACACTGATATCCAGTGCTGGTCGGGTCCCTCCTCTTGCATTTCACTAGCTGAGAGCTCATTTACATTCTTTTCGCCCCGGTCGGCTGTATTCACGCTTGGCATTCCTGCCTTTCACTCACAGTAAGGGACCAGCACATTTTCACTCTGCACAGCCAGAAGAAACAGAACAAAACTGCAGGGCTTCTATAATCAGAAAACAGCACAATTGTGTGCCGATCCCTGCCTCTCCTGCATAGAAGGGAGATCTGTGCCCTTCATAGAAAGTTGGATTCAACTGTAACAAATCTCCAGCTGCAAAGAGAAGGGTCAGTCTCAGTCTAGATTGAATGCACCCTGTGATGTATATAGCCCTACAAAAAAAGGGACTGATAGGGAGAGACACGTGCATGTGGACTAAGAAGGGGGGGGGGGGGTCTCGGGAGCCAGCATGAACAGTGAAGGGGGAATGATGTCACCCAGCTTCGAGGGGAAGAAACGCCCCTGCATTTCTAGAGTTGAGAAGCTGAGAGCAGTATGAATCAGCCGAACTAAATAAGCGTTACATCCCCTTTAACAGATAAAAACAAAATGACAGGGTGTCCTCGCATTTTAATCAGCCAAGGCAAAAAACAACAGCTGCAGGCTGATATTATTAAAATAGGGAGGTCCATAAATATTGGTCTTTTCCCACCCGAAAAACCAGCCCGCAGCCGCCTCAGAAGCGGACCGTCACATCAGAGGTTCCCCTTCTGATGGTAACCTGGCTCATCCCAGTACCCATGGTGCGAAATGTACTGGAGTAATATGACAGGGGGTTAATATCAGTTTTGTGGTGAGGAAAGGCACCGCAGACTGCCACTAAGCCCGAGTGCTGGTAATGGAGAGGCGTCTGTCAGATACCTCTATTACTGACACTGGAATAAAATGGTAAAAAAAAACACAGAAACAAAATGCATTTTTTATTTAAAAAAACACTCCCTGACACTGGTCCTCGCTGACCATTTTAGTTTAGAAAGAGATACAACTCTGGTCCGACATAATCTAACATATTTGAACGTATTTGTTAATGGGGCTGCCCACACCTATCCGGTCACCTCTGAGATAGCAGCTGTCATGATGGGGCAGATGAGAAGGGCTGTCCTTCTTCTTTACCGCTCTGAGTCGGTATGCTGCTTAGCCACGCCTATCACTATGTCTTATTTTCGGTGTATGGCTTATATTGCGCAAATGCTTAGAAATCCTACTACGGCTTATTTAATGGGTAGGTCTTGTTTTCGGGAAACAGGGCAATTACTAAAGGGGGAATTTATTTAATTACCTAGAAAGAGCATATATATATAACTATCTAAAGGGGGCATGTAACTACCTACAGGGAGTCTATAGCTATTTACATGGGGCATATATAACCTTAAATGGGGTTTTTATGTTAAACTATCCCAGGGGAATAACCCAGGAGTCTATAGCTATTTACATGGGGCATATATACCTATGGGGATATGTAACTACCTACAGGGAGTCTATAGCTATTTACAGGGGGCATATATACCTACGGGGGCATGAAACTCCCTACAGGGAGTCTATAGCTATTTACAGGGGGCATATATACCTATGGGGGCATGTAACTACCTACAGGGGGGATATAACTATTTACAGGGGGCACATATTTATATATATACCTACAGAAGGCTTACATACCTACCTACTGACCAGGGCTACATTTGGACTTACTACAAAGCTGACTATTACCAAAGGGGGCCTATAACCACAAAAAGGGCCCATAACCCCCCTTTTGGGGGCCCACAGAGCTGATGAAATATGTATATTATATACGTGTATAATGCTGACTCATAACTACATATTACTCCCCAACTGATTGTCACTCGGGGTCGCATTATATTAAAATCAGCCCGCAGTTATATAATACGGGTTCCCCATACTTTTACCCTAATTGACACAGTATACACTTTATTGTTCGTGTGATTCTAAACCTCCAACCCCCGCCATAACCCTGCCTGGTCCCAGGTTGGGGACCACTGGTCTAGAGAATATGGCCCCCGTCCACTTTCACGAGATGTCACTTCTTTCTGCCCGTGCAGAAAGGTAACCATAGCCCTCAGTCACCGCTATGAATTACCGTATTTGAAGGGCGTTCTTTGAGCGCATTACAGCGCATGAAGTACGCCGTATGAACATACGCTATTAGTTGGGAGGTATCAGGACCCTATTAGCTGCTGTACGGGCTGCACACATTGGTTACCCTGAATATTAGTTGCTGGTCATAATAATGTGACTCAGTTGCATATAAAGGATTTGTTTGGGCAGGATACTATCTATCAATCTATCTATCTATATATAGTATCTTGCCCAAACAAATCCTTTATATGCAACTGAGTCACATTATTATGACCAGCAAACCGCTTGATAGGAAACGCAGGTGTGAATGTGGCCTTAGTGTGGAGAGGTGCAGTCCCTAATGCCACATGATAATGACCACAGGGGGCTATATACCTATATATACACATACACACTATTATAACTATTATATACTATATACCTATATATACACATACACTAATATATACTATATACCATAATACACCAACACCTTTTAAAACTATTATATACCTATATATACACATACACACTTTATTTTAATACTAAACCCTAAATACACATAAACACTTTATATTATAGTAAAAACACATCACACTTTTATTTTTAAAAATATTAAAACACATACACACTATTTATTTATACTATATACCATATATCCCCAAATACACACTATTATATTATATACTATATACCTATATATACACATACAAACTATTATATACAATATATACACATACACACTTTAAACTAATAAAACACATACACACTATTAATTATTACTTAAACACTACCTTTAATACTTATCCTATACATACACCTATTATATACATATCCATATAACACCTATTATATTATAACTATTACCATATTACACACATACACGTTTTGAAGTACGCCGAATAACAACGCTATTGTTGGGGGGGTATCGGGACCCTATTACTGCTGTAGGCTACACTTGGTCCCTGAAATTAGTTGGGGGTAAAAAATGGACTCGTTGCATAAAAAGGGATTTTTTTTGGCAGGATACATCATCAATCACTATCTTTTAAATAATCTTGCCCAAACAAACCCTTTATATGAAACGGGGTCACATTATCAGCCACAAACCGCTTGATAGGAAACGCAGGTGTGAATGTGGCCTATGGGGAAAGGGGGGCAGCCCTAACCCAATGAAAATGACCCCACAGCATATACTATATATACACATACACACTATTATATACCATATATACACATACACACTATTATATTATATACACATACACTATTATATACTATATACCTATACATACACACTATTATATACTATATACCTATATATACACATACCACTTTTAAAATTTAATACATATCCTAAAATACACTTTACACACTATTATTATACTATATATACACATACACACTATTATATTATATGCTATATATACACATACACACTATTATATACTATATATACACATACACACTATTATATTATATACTATATACCTATATATACACATACACACTATTATATACATATATACACATACACACTTTTAATATACAATAAAACCATACACCTATTATATACCCATTATACACAACAAAAAAAATTATTTTATTAACACATACACTTATAAACTATAACCTATACAACACACTATTATATAATAACCAATATATACAATCATACTATTAATAATAATATATAATTTTAAAATTTATATAAAATATATATAAAATATAATAGTGCTATTATAGTATAAAATATAATGTGTATTATGGGTATTAGCCCCCGTGGCATAATATTGGTAAAAAGGACTGGCATCTCCACACAAAGGGCCCTTTACACACCGCGTTTCCATCAAGTTTTTTGCCTCCATTTTATAACCCAAATCAGAACCTATCCTTCCTAAGCTTCATAGCTTTTGGATCGGCCAACACTGTCGGGGGGTCTAGGCCATGCAGCCCGTTACACAGTTTCTTTTCAATAAACTTTATTGACAACTCGCAGAGGCCCTGGCCTCGGAATCCTTTTGTTCGGGGGCGGGACTTCGGTGACGTCATCGGGAGGCGCGGCCGCTTGCGGGCGCGGTGATGACGTGGCAGGTGAGGGGCGCGCAGGCGGTTATATGATCACGGGGTAGCTGTGTGTTATGAGTTGGAGGGGCAGGGACTTTTTATAGAGGGAGTGGCCTTTTCCGCCATTTGGCAGGCTTTGTTTTATATTATAAAAATTTACAACCAAACATCTATGGGGGCCCCCATTACTTATATCCCCTTACAGTCCCGCAGGTAATGAGCGTGACCTCACACGGCTGCCCCCTCCTGTCTTTGGCCCCTGAGAAGCGCTGTACATTTGAGCCTTCCCCCCCTTCCTGAAGGACTTGGTGCGGTCAAGCCACCCATTCATATTCGTGCTTGTCATGTGCTCAGGGGGCGCAACTAAGAATTAATTGGGCCCCAAAGCAAAGCGAGATGGGCCCCAGGATTAATAAACGTATGTAACAATACATAAAGCTATAAATAATGCCACCATATATCAGGGAGCAGAAAACCGCCGATTGCTTGTTCCCTAAAATGAGGAGCCGTGTTCTTGTCCCTGAATGAGACCCCCTCCACCTCTGGGCACCCAAGCAGCTGCTGTGGCTATAGGGACGCCCATGCTTGTGCTAGTAGATGATTACTGGTGGATGCAGCGTTTTTTTTTTTTTTTTTGGGGCCACCATTAGTATTACGGAGCTGATATGTTAATCACTGCTATAGAAACACCCACAGCTGTGACCAGGAAGAGACAGGAAGCATGAATCTCAACCTGCTTGTGTCTCCGTGAAACCCATATAGTTTACAGACCGAGTTTTAACCTCCTTAAGGGGTTGTCGCACCACATTGTTCCACAGAGCCACAAGAGTATCTAAAGATTTGTGCTTTTTGTCTTTCCTGGTCAGGCTGTGGGTGGTTCTGTAGCAGTGAGTAGCATACCAGCTCCACATTCACAGTTCTTCTAATTCAACTGACATAAGAGCGGGAGATGTTCTATACAGAGCAGAAAGCTTTGGAGTTCAAAGGCTGTGGGTGGTTCTATAGCAAGGATTAGCATATCAGCTCTGTATTCCCAGCTCTTCTAATTGCACTGACATAAGAGCATGAGATGTTATATTTATAACAGAAGGCTTTGGATTTTAAAGTCTGTGGGTGGTTCTATAGCAGTGACTAGTATATTACCTCCGTATTCCCAACTCTTCTAATTGCACTGACGCAAGAGCAGGAGATGTTATCTATAGAGCAGAGAGCTTCAGAGCTCAAAGTAAACACTCAAAAGTAATTATTCTCCTTTGTTGAAGATAACACACACTGCTCTGAAGCTGCCGGCGTCCTGTGTGCGACCTGTGGGGACGTCACTCCCTGCTCTTGAGATAAGACGAAGAGCAGAGAGAGAAGAGGAGAACAGAGCGGTAACCTAGAGAAACCTGTGCGCAGATAACATCTCATCTCAACAAAGCAAAATAAACAAGGCAATGTATTTGTAAAAAGTCTTCATTTACTGTTGCCTACATGTTGAAAGCTCATCTTTGTAGCGAGACAACCCCTTTTAGTTGGAGCAAGTACGTTTATTAAATTTAACCCCAGTCAAAAGTTTAATTGTGGGTGGTGTGACAGTAGTGTGGCTCTCTCCACTCTTTCCTTTGGGAGTTCTGAATACAGCTGAGTGCACTGACTTGTCTGCAGGGCTATGGAGTTGGTGCCTATTTTGCAGGAGTCTGAGTCGTCATAAAAGATATATAATAAGTTGGTCCAGTTTGTTCGATGCAGTGCAAAGAGCAAGAGGCATTGGGTCCGGCCAGTGCTCCCATATCTTCAGCCTCATCACATGAGGAGTGTAATTGATGACATGGAGCAGGCAAAGCGCAGCCCCAGGGGAAAAGATCCTGCCCCCATGGCAAACAGATTTCAGCAGAATTTTTCACTTGCTTTCAAAGTAGAAGAGTTCAACCATTCATCAAAACTGACTGTGGCTGAGGCAATTCCTTTATACCCCTGACATTGTTAGAGATGTTGCCCCTGTGGTCACTACTTTGCCCGCAACCCAAGTTAGTGTAGAGAGGCCGTTCTCTAGCCTGGAAATAATGAGGTCAGATGTGAGGTCATGTATGCAGGATCTGATGAGGCGATACTATTTCTCAAAACCCAAATTCAAGACTCCACAAATGTTCCTGCAGTGTTTTCCCTAATTTACAATTTTTTTTTGTGTTCTAAAGTCCATATCCAATAAATAAATTTTACACTGACAAGCAAAATGGTAAAAATGGTTTGAACTTGTGACTTTCAAGGCTCCATATCTCACCATCCTTACAGCTTTGTGCATACTCTGAAATTTTTATATACAAGTCATCTTACCAATCTTATACATAAATGTGACTTGCAAGTATTTAGCATCTGCTTAGTTCTGCAGATTCTTTCCTGTGACTGCATTGTTACTGTTTTGCTCCTAAAAATCAAAATGTTAATTTTTATTATTTTGTTAGTATTTGGGAAAACCACCTTTTGGTTTTCAATACTGCCTGAATCCTTCTGGACTCTGGATCAGATTCAAGCAGTTACTGACCAAAATCTGATCCCAGGTCTCTTCTACACGTTTCCAATGTTGGTGCAGACTGGACTTGGATACAAATACAATTTTGTCTTCAACTCTACCCACAAGTGTTCAAAAGATCAAAACATTGTTACCATTTTGCTTGTCAATGTCTGTTCTACCTAAATAGCTTGATTATTGTATCATAAGGTGGTAAACAGCCTGATGTTAAAATTTACTACAGTAAAGATATCACTTAAACATGCGCCGTGTATGAGGGAGTCAGGAGTCGGAGGTTTGGGAAATTGAGGAGTCGGAGTCGGAGGTTTGGGAAATTGAGGAGTCGGGGCTTTGGCTTGCCGACTCCATAGCCCTGCTTGTCTGTACTCAAGGGAGCGGCGCAAGGGCCCCAAAGTTGTGGCTGGGGTGACGGTAAATCGCAGTCGTGTCACAACTTCAGTTACTGACTATTGGAGAACAGTTGGGGTAAGTTCATACGGCGTGTTGGATCGGTTTTGGAGCTCAAAAATGCATCCAAAAGTGCTGTGTCAATCACTTCCAACACGCAGCTATGTGTTTGGATGTGTGTGGCTGCAGCAGGCTCGCACCCTATAGTTTATTATAGGGCTCCTGCTCCGTCTTTCATGCTATGTATGTACGTACACCTATTACAACAGGTGCTGAATGAAAATCCTATAGATAGCAGTACAATAGTACTGCTGTACATAGGACAATCCATTGCATCCCCAAATGGCAAGTAATCTAAGGCTGGGTTCACACGGCTTATTTGCGGGGCGTAATTACGCCGTGGGGGCGGGAACAGGGGGCCGGCACCTCGCCGGCCCATAGACGTTCATTATCAGCGGTGCGTATACGCCGCTGGTAATTCACATGTCACTTATTTCCCCCCGCGGCGGAGTCGCCGAGCAGGGAGAGGAGACGTAATCCATAGTTCTCTATGAGAACTGTGGATTACCATAATGACTGGGACGTATTCCAGCCGTAAGTCGTGCACTCCGGCGCGTAATTACGGACTTAAATACGTCCCATTTTAAGCCGTGTGAACATAGCCTAAAGGACCTAAGTATTAAAGTAAAAAAATTGACTAAACGTTTAATTAGAAAAAGAGTTTATAAAAAAAAAAAAAACCTGAAGTTTAAAATCACCCCCCTTTGCCATTTTACAAAAAATTTAATTAAAACGGATCATGTATCTCAAAACGGTGCCAATAAAAAATAAACTTTGGCCTCAAAAAAATGAGACCAAAAAACAAACTAAAAGTCACACAAAATGCCGTTTCAGCAAAAAATTTAAAAACTGAAAAAGTTTTTTTTCCCCCCCCCCCCCCCCAAAAATACTAAAACATTAGGAAACCTCTATCATCGTCATAGCATAGCGTCTTGGAACGGATCCGAAAGACACCATGAGACTTATCAGCGGTCACTTCTCTGAACCCAATGCGTGTTTTACACACTGCACATTGTTGGGGTATGTTCACATGATGTAGTATACCGCAGTACACCGTGGGTTTTGGGAGTCACGCTGATCGGCCCGTACTCTTGAGGCGCGGGGGGGGGGGGGAGGGTACGGCATTGCTGTCATTGAGGGCTATGATTACCAGTCGTTTTCCCCGGCGCGTACTGAGCGCCGGCAAAAAAGATCATATCCGTTTTCGGATTTTTGGTTTTCCTTTTTATCCTCCCCACCTGCCAAGAGCCCTAAGTTGTGTGTTTAAAAAAAATATATATATTTTCTGTCTGCATAGCTTTATGAGGGTTTGTTTTTTGTGTTTTTTTTGCAGGCCAGGATTTACTTTTAATGGTGTCATTGACCAGAACATATAATGTATTGGGAAGCCTCACAAAAATTCTGTGTGGGGTGGAAAATAAAAAATAAATCCCATTTGCACCATTTTTTTTTGTGTATGGGGGGAGTTAGTTTTTATGGAGTCCACTTTTTGGCATAAATGTTCTCTGTAATTCTGCAATTCCGATGATAGAGGATTCCTAATGTTTTAGTACTCTGAAAAAAAAAATCAAACTTTTTTTTATATTTTTTTTTACTTTTTGCTGAAATGCCTTCTTTGTGACCAATTTTTTTTTTGTTTGTTTTTTGGCCACATTTTTTGAGGCCAAAGTGTAGTCTTTATTGGTACTGTTTTGAGATACATGATCCCTTTTTAATAAATTTTTTTGTAAAATGGCAAAGGGGGGTGAGTTTAAACTTCAGTTTTTTTTTTCTAATTGAACTCTTTTTCTAATTAAACTTTTAATCAGTTATTTTACTTTTATACTTAGTTCTTTTAGAGTTCTTGACCACTTGGTTCGCAATCGATTGTCCTTTATTCAGCATCATTGTACCCTCATAGGGTTTTCATTTGTCCTTTTGTAATAGGGGTTTCAACTAAGCACGGGAAGCAAGAGGCTTCTGGTTGCCGTGAACACCAGTGGTCACACCCACGATTCATTTAGATGCCGCGATCGCCACGGCATCTAAATTGTTAACAGCAGGGATCAGAGCCGGCTCCATTTCCTGCTTTCAGATGCGGTTCCCGGCTGTAAACAACCACGCTTGGAGAGAGCTCAGCGCGTGAGCCCGCTCCATACGCCCTTCATGACCGTTCCTTAACATCCAAATGCGTGATAGAGTTAAAGAGGTCTTTCAAATTTTTCGTAAAACCACTTTACTGCATTAAAAGGGTTTTCTCACAACAATGATTGGCTTTTTACAAATTTGAAAAAGGAAAGAAACTTTCCCAAATACACGCTGTCGAGTTTGCTTTGTTCAGGAGATGAAGGGGATTTTATCTACTGTAAAGTACAAAGTTTCTCAGGGACTGACACCCTTTCCTTCTTCTATCCCCCCCCCACAATGCTTTTAACTGCCCTCAACCATGGGAGTCACCCCTGCTGATGACCTCAGCACAAAAGCTGTTTATCTGTCCTCCATCAAAAGGGGAGCGAAAAAAAAGGGGTTTTTGCTGCATTTGCGTTTTTTGGGGCTTTTTTTAAAACTTTTTTTTCTTGTCTTCAAGCCTGTTTTTTTTTCAAATTCAAACGTTTATTGAGAATAAATCAATGTGCACCATACCAACACTTCATAGACATATGACATATGATTATGGGTGGGGTTGGTGTGTGAGAAGGAAGGGGAAGGGGAGGGGGAAGGGAGAGAAGGAGCTAGGAAATGAAAGGGACATGACTTTACAAGCAAATCATTTAAAAATGACGAAACATAACGAAGCTTAAAAGGAAAGCATTGGCAGGAAGATAAAAAGTCCAAAAATTTACCACAAAAGGGGTAAACGGGGCCCCTAAACCCCGAGGGACACCACGCTCTCATGCCAATCAGCTATCCATCTTATAAAAAAAAAAGGGCTCGCGATTGTCTTTTTTCCAAAAAGATGGGGCAGTCATTTAAGGACCAGGATAGTAGCATAATATAGCACTCATAGTATCTACTTTATACACATTGATCTAGCAAAATCATCTCAATCAATTAAAACAATGAAACCAGCCAAAACAAGGCATTAACCAGAAATCATCGGACAGCTCAGCGGCAACACTAGGGTGGACCGTAATTCTGTCCCATTAAGGGTTCCGTCACCCAGAACTACATTCACCTAGAACCCAACTGAATTTAAGTTATACGTATGACGTAAAGACGGGTCCAAAGAAAACCAACTCTCCATACAGCCAATATTACATACTGCAATGGAAACCTTCCGAAACCCCTCCTTCTTTGAACCCCGAATCTCTTTGAACCAACCGTCACCCACGGGGAAGAGGTCGAGGCCTAAAAGGTATAACTTTTTGCAGCTAAAAGCAAAAGGAATTAGGTTTATTTCAAGGCCGAAAAGGAAAAGGGATCTGAAATAAAGAAAAACAGCGGGGTCTTCTGTAACCGTATTTCCCGTTATTTTATGGATAACGTAAAACCCTTTTAACCATAAAGGCTCAACGGGAACTCCCCCCACACGTGGGCCAGGTCCTTGTCGCCTTACACTCCCAGCATTGGGGGGGAAACCCGGGAAATATCCCTCAGCAAGTTGGGGCCCATACCATCTGTGATGATCTAAAATTTTAAATTCCTGGGGTTTAAAAAGACCGAGGGTTTGTGGC
>JAODAL010084413.1:0-10925 GCA_025379985.1 Phyllomedusa bahiana
AATCTGTGCCCCTTCATGAAAAAAATTTAACACAACTCCACTGTAAGGGAAAAAGGGGAAACAGTTTCCCCAGGCCAAAATTGGAAAACAGCCTGTGGTAGATTACAGCTCTTTTTAAAATAAAAAACTGGATAGGGGAAGATGCAGTGACATGTGGGCCAGAAGGGGGTGGGGGGAGCAAAAATGCCCATTAAGGGGAAAATTATGTCCCCCCCACTGGAGGGAAAAAAACACCCTTGCATTTTTCCCGATTTTAAAGCTGAAGGGGCATTTTTAAACAGCCGAACTAAGGAAGCGATACAATTCCCCCCCTTTAAATTTTACAAACCTTTTTTGGGGGCCGCAAACCTGAACGTCGCCTAAATAAAATCGTAAATTAAAAAAGAAACCCCAAAGTCCAGTAAGGTTTTTTCCCTTACTCTAGGGTTTTTGGTTGACCCAAAAAAAGCACACAAGGGGGACTTGGGGTTTTTTCTGAATCAATAATTTAAACTATTTCCTTTTTTTTGTTTACAAACTACCGTTTTCTTGGGGAATTCTGGGTAAAAAATTTAAAATTTTGGAAAAAAAAAGTGATAAATTTTGAAATTTCACCTCCACTTTGGTTTTAATTTTTGTGAAATTCCTAAAGGGTTAACAAAATTCCTAAACCCCTGTTTTAAATACTTTTTAAAGGGGGCTAAGGGTTTTTTAATGAAATCAATTTTCGGGAAAATCCCATACAAAGGCCCCCCCAGAACCCGTCAGAACCGGGGCTGGTCCCTAAAAAAAAAAGTTTTTTTGCAAATTCTCTTGGAAAAAAAGGGGGAAATGAGTACTTTAAAATTTTCTAAAACCCCCAAATGTCTAAAAAAATAAAAAACATTTAAAAAAAAAAATGCCCAAACCCACAGTGGACAAATGGTAATGGTTTAAATAAACTATTTTTTTGGGAATAAAAATTTTTCTGTCTTGCACGCATAAATTTTTTTAACTTTGGAAAATGAAAAAATTTTTTTAAAAAATTTTTATTTTAAAATTTTTTATTTTTTTCACAATCAAAACCCAAGATTGTTTTTGGCCAAAATTTTTTTACTTAAAAATAAAATCGTGTGTCCCTGAAAAACAATTCCCCTGAATTTATTTTGATAGGGAAAAGCATTAAAAGGTTATTCTTACATAAACTGACACATGTCAAAAATTTTTAAAATATGGCTTGGGCAGGGAAAGGGCCCCAAAATGGCTGGGGATTTAAGGGGATTTAAACAATTTTGGGGGCAATTTCCCCAAATTTATGATGTCATGTTTTGGGGAAAAACTCTGATTTTAAATTTACACCAGAAACACACTGCTTTTGCGGTAACTTTATGGGGGAAAATTTTAAAAAAAAATCACCCCAAAATATCAATTTCCAGATAAACCCGAAGGTGCCCCATTTTATCCCATTCAAACAATTAAAACGCAAGTACAAACAACAGGAAAATTTCCCCCAAACATACCGCCCGGAAAATGGATTTTTGTGTCTCAGAGATAACTTTCTTTGGCCCACATTTTGGGGATATCGCCCAAAACAAAAACCCCAAAAGACCTTTTGAAGATGCTGGGGAAATTGTTTTCATTGTCCCAGTGAAACGAGTACTGTTATCAACAACTTTAAAAGGGCCCCCCTCTTCCAGGGGGGAAACCATTAAAAGCAAAATAAAAAACCCAAAAATTAAAAAGGGTTTTCAAATGGGACACCCAAAAAAAGACCCAACTTTTTTTTGGGGAACATTCCTAATTTGGGCTGACTAACTAAAAATTAACCATAAAACCATCATTACATTTGTAGAAAAAAGGGAAAAGCTTGGGGAACCTAAACACCATCTCAAAATATGAAAAAATGGGGGTGGCGCCCTCATGTCTGGGGGTTTTTTTTGCTGCAAAGGGACTTGGGGCAAATTCACAAAAAAGATGGGGTAATGCAGAAGAAACAAAGGGGAAATACTGAAACAACATCTCAAGACATCAGCCAGGAAGTTTTAAAGCTTGGGCGGAAACCGGAAATTAAAAAAATAGACAAAACCCAAAGCTAAATGGGCCCAAAATTGGGTTTCAAAGGGCTTTTAAGGTTTAACCCCAAATCAATGTTTTGGAGTGGCCATCACAAAGCCCGATCCCCAATTTCCCATTTTAAAAAATTAAAGGACAGAAGGGAAAAGGGAGGGGTTTTAGCAAGGGGACCTACAAACAAAGGGTCCGGGTTTTAACCCTTTTGTCAGAGGAAGACCCCAAAAAAACCCACCAAAATATTTTTGGAAGCCCTTGGGGGAAAGGATTTTCCAAATGGGTTTGACCCCAGTCAACGGTTTTGGGGCAATGCTTTCCAAATACTAATGAAAGATGGGAAACTTTTATTTTTAGAAAGTTATAAAAATGCCTTAAAAAAAATTTTTTCTCAAATTTTTTCCCCGGGATTTGGGAACTATAATTTTTTGGTAATCCCTTAAGGTTTTTTAATTGGGTTTCAAAGTCAGAAAGTGAAAAAATATGCATATGTGGGTTTTTATTAAATGTAGGGTTTTGGGATGGGATACTTGTGGGTTTTTTAAATATTTAAAATGAGTGGGGTGTGTTTTTGTATGTACAATTTCATATTTAATACATAAAGAGTTATAAATATTATAGTGGGTATATAATATATAGGGAATTTAATTACCAAAATTTTTTAAAATTTTACCAATATGTTTTTAGAAAAATAGGCAAAATGACGAAGACTCTTATTTTTTGGTTTACCCCCTTCCGGTTTTTGGGTTGGGGGCATTTTGGGGTTTTGGGGGGGGAAAACTCCTTTTAACAGCTCACATCCCCATTCCTTTTTATGACTTTCAATTTAATTATCTAATTTAAAATTTTTTAAAAATTTAAAATATTTATTTTAACCAGTATTTTTTGCTCACAATTTTTTTTTGTAACTTAGTTAAAATTTAATTTTTCAGGGTTTTCTCACCAAAACAGTTCACAGTCCCCCACCAGCTTTTCTTTTACTCTGTCTCATCAGCTGTAGGGCATCTAAGCAGTGATTAACATATTTAGCTTTTCTATATTAGCCCAAACATTAAAAAGACCCAAAGGGAAAGCAATAAAATCTTTATAAACAAACTACTTTTTAAAATTTTATTAAATTTTCATTAAATTTCCCCTTTTTGTATTTGTCCCCCAAGGGAGGGAAGTGACCCTGACTGAAAACCCACCCCCCTGTCCCTGCCTACTTGAAGTGTTTCCCTAGGGTAAAAAACGCCAACCCGGGGGGACAGTCCCTGGGCGGGTAGAAGGCTGGGTCCGGGCAAGGGGGAAAGGGGAAATTCCCAAAAGTCCCGGGGCGGAAAAAATTTAAACCGGGGAAAAGGCCCACCACTAATCAGAAAACCCGAGGAAAACTTTAAAAACCAATTTAAAAAACAAACGGGAAACGAGGTTAAAAAAAATTTAGAATTTCAAGACGGGTCAGGGGAAAAAAAGCAAGCCTGAACACGAATTTAACAAAAAAACAATATGGGAAACACAAGCAGGGCCCGGGGAATTTAAAAACCCGGCGCCGCCCTCAGCCTGCAGGGGGTTTAAAAAAAGGGATTCCCGGGTACCGCCCATGCAGCTATTTTGGGGCGGCCTCCGGGTCTTCCCATTGGCTGGGCGACACCCCCGCCTTTCCCGAGTGGCTGGGGGCCCCCCCCCCCCCCCCCCTGTCACTCCACAAGCTGCCAGCAGACTGTCTATCAGGGGGGGAGTCCAAAATTAAATGCTGGGAGACTTTTCTCCCCACTAGGCTGAGCACCCCTACCCTGACCAGAAAAATTAGAGGGGTTTAAAATCAAACATGCAGAAATTTTCAAGAATCCCAATATTTTGGGCCCCATTTTGTTTTATATCTCAAAAAGGGGAAAAAAAACATTTAAAAAAATGGAACATCAATATAAAAATTTTTCCCCTATCATTAAAATTTTGGGTTTTTTAAATTTTAAACAAATCAAAAAAGAGTCACCAAAAGTAAATGTTTTTTGGGAACTAGACAACACCTTTCCACTGTAATTTTCTTCGTCCAAAAATTTTTTTTTTTAACCTTTTAAGTTGGAAACAAGAATGAATTTCTAAAACTATAGTTATAATAAACAAATATTTAAACAAACAAATTTACAAAAATTAAAAAAGAAAAAGTAGGGGTAATTTTTAAATTTTTTTTAAAAGGGGGGTTTTAGGGGGTTTAATAAAAAGGAAGGGGCCCCCTACAAAAATTTTCAATGCCCCCCCCCCCCCCCTCCTTTTGGTTTGGGGAAAAAAAAAAAAATTTCATTCACATTTTCCGTAAAATAAAGGGAAAAAAAATGTAAAATCGGGCACATTTTTGCATAAAATCAAAATCACACCGAAAACACTTCCCGCACACACCACTCCCCAGAAAGCCCGGGCCACTTTTTTCCCTCACACCGTTCACACCCAGACACTCCCCCTCCCCCAACCCCGGCACACGCCCCGGGCACATCCCCGCAACCCCACACCGGAACAACCCAACACCCCCCGCCACGAAACCGGGTTAAAACAAAGGAACCCCCTCCCCGCACATGCCACACATTCGTAAAACATCCCCCCCACACGGGGGGGGGGGGCCCGGTCAAAACCCGGACAAGTCCCCACAACCCGGTCAACACCCCAAAAAAAACCCCCACACCCCATCCCCACCACCGGACATGTCCCCAACAAGGCCCGGTCACACGCCGAACATGTTTCCCGCATGCAACGGTCCCCATTCCCAAAAATCCAAAACCCCTCCCACTCACGGAACTCGGGCAAGTTTTCCCCACAAACCCCGTTTACGGGCCCCACACACATCGGGCCCCACAATGAAAATTAGGGGAAATTGATTTTTTGTTTACAAAATTTTTTTACTTCATGTTTTTTTTTGGGGGGGCTTCAACCCTCTTTACTCGGGGCTGATTAAAGGGTCACTTTTGGGAATATTACAAAACATAACCTACACACATCACAAAACCCCCAAGACACACATATACTGTATACCCGTCACAAAACCAGATACACATATATACAAACCACCACCCGAATTAAAATTCGTTTTCACACATTACGACACACACATATATACATGTCACATACAAAATACTTACTTGGTTTTCAGTGCAGCCGACTCCCCCCATGCAGTCCAAGGTCTCGGGAAAGGGATTGGGGGGGAAGGAGGGGCAGCTTCCAACATGATTGGGTCTCAACCTGGCCCGTCGACAAACCCCTCCTCTAAAACCCCCACTGTGCACCAAAAAACCGAGGAGCTGCAAAAAGCCCCGGAGGGAATTTGACACAGAGGGAGGAGGGGGCTGCTTTAGGGGGCAGTTCTTTTAAAGGGTACAAATTTTTGCAGCTCCCGTTAAAGCTGTGAGGGGATTGGGGGTTCCCCCCCTAAATGACCCTAACCTAAACTTATCAAAAAGGGGCCCGCGGAAGTTTCTGTTTTTTTGCTTTTCCCCGGCCCCCCAAGGGGGTGCGACCAACGTTAGTTCTGCCCCTGAAAAAAGGGAAGCTGCTAAAAATCCTGACCCCCAGGAGACTAGCAAGCAAACCTGGGGGCGCGGGGGCCTTTACACTACTAAATCCCTCATCCCCCTTTTTTTGAACACTCAGGAAAACCATTTTCACGCTGGGGAGGGGCAAAAGGGGGCCGAACTAAACCCGGGGGAAGACGTGGTTTAAAAAGGGGTGCCCCGGGGGCCCTTTTTTTGTAAAGATCAAAAAGAAAGTTAACAGAAGTTAGCAAGGGTTAGGCGAGAGAAGACCAAAACGTTTCCCGGAAATTTAGAAAATGAAGGGGGAGGTTAAAGACTAGTTGGTTTTGAGGGGGGCAATTTCTTTGAAATTCCTTTTCGTTTAAAAATTCGCCAAAATTTTCCCCACAAAAAATAACTTCGATCCGAATTAAATTTTTGGGAAAAATCACGTTTTAAAAAAAAGCTAATTTTTTCCCGCTTGGGACAGGGGCCTTAGGGTTCTGGGAGAACGTTGTGCCATGCTTAAATTTGCAGAGGGGGCTTGGTTTGGGCTTTTATACAATGTTGTTTTTTAAGTTTACAAAAACCCCATTGATTGCCACCCGCTCCTTAAAAAATCGCTTTACAAAAAAATTTTCCCCGGGGAAAAAAAATGAAGCTAAAAGTTGCCTATTTAAACATCCCCCGGAAAACTGGAAAAAAAAAAGCTGGGGAGTTCAGGTGGCAACATTAGTGGGCAGAGTGTGGGAAAGGGGACGGGGGGCAGCCACAGCAGCACGAGTCAGACATTGCACCCAAAGACATTCTGGGGTGGCAAAAAAAAGGAATAGGGTAAAAGTGCACAATAAAACATGGAGTTTGGGGCGGCATCAACCAGCAGCAAGCAAAACATGAAGGGGCCCAAAATGGGACAATGACATTCCCGGATGTGTCAAAAAAAAAGGAGTAGGGGCCAAAAAGTGGCCCAAAAAGACAAGATGGGAGGTGACCGGGGGCAGCAGCATTTAGGGCAGACAGTGGCACAATGAGATTCTGGGGGTTTGGGAAAAAAAAGGGAAAACCCCCAGATTTTCACAATTTACAAGGGTCTAGGTCACGCAGCAAACCACAGCCAGCATGAGGGCAGAAAGTGGCAACAAATCACATTTCTGGAGGTGGCAAAAAAAAGGGGTGAGGCCCCGAGGGCAAAATGAAAAGATTAGGTGACGCGGCAGCAGCATGATGCAACAGTGGGGGCAAAGACATTTTGGAGGTGGCAAAAAACAGGAAATAGGCCACAGAGTGGCACAGTGACACAGTGTCTGGGTAAACGGCACCCAGCCACAGCAGCAGATGGGGTCGGGACAGTGGAAAATAAAATTTCTGGGGGGGGAAAAAACGGAGTGGGCCCCACAGAGGGGGCACAATGACAGAGAGTGGAGGTCATGGCGGGCAGCAGCATGAGGTCAGACAGTGGCCAATCCATTCTGGGGGTGGAAAAAAAACAGGAGTGGGGCCTCAGACGGGCCAACAATGAATTCGGGAAAGTTGGCAAAAACTGGAGTGGGCCACAGAGGGGCACAATGAAAGAGAGTGGGGGTCAGGAAAGCACAGCATGAGGTCAGCCCATGGCACAATGACATTCTGGAGGTGGAAAAAAACGGGAGTAGGCCACAGGGGTTGAAACAATGAAACAGCGTTTTAGGTCAGGGCAGCTGCCCGCACAGCGGAGGTCAGACAGGGGCACAATGCCCTTTGGGAGTGGAAAAAAACTAGAGTGGGGAACAGAGTGGCCCAATGCCATTTGGAGGGGGAAAAAAAAGGGGGAGGCCACAGAGTGGCAAAAATGACGGGGTTTTCTAGGTCAGGGGCGGGGAAAGCCACAGCAGCAGCATAAGGGTTCGGGCCCAGGGGGAAAAACAATGCATTCTGGAGGTGGAAAAAATTTGGAGTGGGCCACGGGAGTGGAAACAATGACAAAAGGTGGGGTCTTGGCGCCACATGGGGTCAGACAGGGGCACAATCACATTCTGGGGGTGGAAAAAACAGGATTGGGGCCACAACTGGCCCAATGACATTCTGGAGTTGGCAAAAACTGGGTACCCACGGGAGTGGCACAATGACAGAGAGTGGGGGTCACGGCAGCAGCAGCTTTGGGGGTTCAGCAGTGGCAAAGGGGACTTTCTGGAGGTGGCAAAAACAGGAGTGGGGCCAAAAGAGTTGCAAAATGACACAGCGGGCTAGGTCACGGCAGTTTCCCACGGGCAGCAGCAGGGAGGCAACAGGGCACAAGACATTCGGGAAAGGTGGCAAAAACTAGAGAAAGGGGAAAAAGAGGGGCAAAAGGGAAAATTCTGGGTGGGAAAAAACTGGGGGTAGGCCACAGAGGGGCCCCTTTGACAGTGTCAAAGGTCACGGCACCCGCCACAGCAGCAGCATAAGGGTCGGGACAGGGGGAACAAGGGACATTCTGGGTGGAAAAAAATGGAGGGGCCACAGGTGGCACAATGACAGAGAGTGGAGGTAAAGGGCAGAAAGCAGCTTTGAGGTCAAACAGGGGGCACAATCACATTTTGGGGGGTTTTTGCAAAAAACAGGGTTAGGCCACAGCCCGGGCCCCCAATGACTTTCCCGGGAGTTGGAAAAAAACGGGAGTAGCCCACAGGGGGCAAAATAACGGAGGGGTGGGGGTCACGGCAGCAGAAAGCATGAGGTCAACAGGGGCCCACAATGACATTCGGGAGGGGCAAAAACGGGAGTGGGCCACAGATTGCCAAGGGGGACACGGGGCGTTAGGTCAGGGGCAGCTGCCACAGCAGCAGCATGAGGTCAGACAGTGGCACAATACATTTGGAGGTGGCAAAAAACAGAGTAGGGAAACAGAGGGGCCCACAATGCCCTTTCTGGAGGGGAAAAACGGGAGTAGGCCACAGAGGGGGCACAATGAAAAGTGTCCTGGGGTCACGGCCAGCCCCACAGAACCCCAGCTAAAGGGCCCCAAAACATTGGAAAATGCCCATTATGGTGGGGGAAAAAAACTGGGTAGGCCACAGAGGGGCACAATGACAGAGTGGAGGTAAAACGGCAGCATGAGGTAGACAGTGGCACAAGGGACATTCTGGAGGGGGAAAAACAAAGGGGAATGGGCCCACAAAAGTGGAAAATTTGACAGGGGGAGTGGAGGTGACGGGGGCAGCACATGAGGTCAGCCCATTTTCAAAAATCACATTCTGGGGGTGGAAAAAACAGGAGAAAGGGCCAAGAGTGGAAAAGGGACGAGAGGGGAAAGGGACGGGGGCAGCAGATGAGGTCAGAACAGTGGACAATAAACTTTTCGGGAGGGGGGCAAAAACGGGAGTGGGGGCCACAGAGTGGCACAAGACACAGTACCTGGTAAAGGCAGCGCCCCCAAAATTGCATAGGTCAGAAGTGGCCAATACATTCTGGGGGTGGAAAAAAACGGGGAGTGGGGCCCAAAGATTTGCACAATGTCAGAGAGGGGGGAGGTACGGCGGGGCCCCTAAAGGTCAGACAGGGGCACAATGAAAATTCGGAGGGGGAAAAAAACAGGAGTAGGCCAACGGGAGTGGCAAAATGAACAGTGTCAAAAGTCAGGGCAGCAGCCACAGCAGCAGCAGGGAGGGGGACAGTGTCACAATCACTTTTCTAGAGGTGGCAAAAACGGAGAGGCCCAGAGTGGCACAAGGGACAGAGATTGGGGGTGAGGGGCGGCAGCACCCTTTGAGGTAAACATTTGGCCCAAGGGACGGGAGGGGGGAGGGGGGGTAGAAATCCCAAAGCCCCCGCCCCCCCCCCCCCCCCCGGAAAAGAGGGTTGGGTTGGCAGATGGAGAAACGCCCGAGTTTTTTTTTTTTTTTTGGCATCGGGGCGGGGGGGGGCATCAAATAGTGGCTGAGGCGGGTATTTTTGAAAACCCAATCTTTTCTCACATTTTGGGGTTTAGGCGTCATGGCTGTGTGGGTTGACGCCTAAGGTATTGGTGTGTGGAAATCCGGGAAAGGTCCACGGGCCCGATT
Source organism: Phyllomedusa bahiana (assembly GCA_025379985.1). Lineage (NCBI taxonomy): Eukaryota > Metazoa > Chordata > Amphibia > Anura > Hylidae > Phyllomedusa > Phyllomedusa bahiana. The sequence goes on from JAODAL010084413.1 coordinate 9,527, forward strand.
CATCTTGACAAAGGTAAATGGCCAATTTCCCCGGGCAAGCGGGTTTTCCTTGGGGTAACAAAGGACCCCGCCCCACGAAATCCCCTCTGGGTGCCCCGGGAATGGGTGGGCAGGACAGCTTCTCCCCTGCAAACTCGGGAAGTTGGGGGGCCACACATCCAGTTTTTTGGGTGCCCATAGTCGGGGCGGATCCCTTTTAACTGGGGTGGCAGAGTGTGTCCAAGTAGGGGCCCCCACCTGTTTGGTTTGGGTTGTCCTGGGTTTTTTTCTGCTGCTGTGGCCATTTCACTCTTCCCCTAGGGGGGTGAAGGAAAATGCCATCAGTGACTCCAGACTTAGGGTTGCGCTTATGGGGCTGGAATGCTCCGAACCCCCCCCCCTTCCCCCCCCCAGCCGCGGCCTTTGTAGTTTAGCACTTTAAGAACCCTCCGGTCAGGGCCTGAGAGGGGGAAAGATGCCGGGACCCTAGGCCGGGGCAACGGGGCTACGGAGGGTTTTCCCATATAAAATTTTTTTGTCCTCCTCTCAATACTGGGAAAAAGGGTCCCATTTTGGGCCGGGAGCGAAAGGGGCCCAAAAGGGGGGAGACCAGAATTTTAAACCCTCTTTCCCATGTGGGCCATTGGGTGTCACAGCCAGGCAAAAACCATGCTGTGGGGCCCTTTTGCACGTGACCCGAGGGGTCCCTGCCTCCCTCTCCACTGTATACTGCCCGGTGCTTTGGGTCATCTGCCCACCCAACTCTTCCATTACCCCTCCAGATGTCCTGCTCCTCCTCTCTTGTACCTGGTAAAAATTTCCCCTTATTTCACCAGACTGCTTCTGCTCCAATGTCCTCCCCTCCCCCTCATTTCAATCCACCCCGCCTCATGACCGGAGATGTAGTTGCCCCACGTCTCCAGCCCCTGCCCGACAGATTTTTCAGATCTGTTCCCGGACATGAAAACTGGAATGAGTTATTTCACCGTAGTCCTGGCGACTGAAAAAAGTGCCCCCCTCGAATGGCCTCAACAAAAAGGAGGTGTACGCATGACTGCCCCTGGGGGTGGGAACCTCAAAGTTACACAGGGGAGTACTCCTGTCCGCCCCGGGTCTTTAAAAAATCGTTAATGGCCTTTCTCGTTCATACAGTCGGGCCCCTGTGCAGGCTGGAATTCCCAAAGAGTGGAAACACCAATCAGAGTGTTTGAGGGACCACTGCCGCCAACTCGAGGGGGTGTTCCGGCTTTGTAGGAATGGTGAAGTGCCTGCACAGTTTCCCGGCCATTTTTGAATCTTCTAAAGGTGGGGAAAACTTCGGGAAACCTTTTCACAACCCTATTGAACACGTGCGCCATGCAGGACGCATGGACCACCCCCCTCGGTGCGCGCGGGCACCCGTTCCTCCCATTTTGGCCGG
>JAODAL010084414.1:0-10925 GCA_025379985.1 Phyllomedusa bahiana
CTCTGATTAGTCACAGAGCGTGGAAGAAATAATAGTCACCTGCAAACCGGTCAACCCCAAACCAAGGAAGATCCCCGGGATCCATAGCTCTCCAGAAACCCGCAGGGGTGGACACAGCTGGCCCTGATAAATCCCATCACAAACTATGTTCCAGAACAGTAGGGCCCAGAGCTTGTGGCCCCTCCAACTGGTGCAGACCCCAAATCAAAAGAACAAAATAGGGGCACCAGCCAGTGCTGCCACATTCTGGCACAGGAGGCCCCTGAGCTTGTTGCCACACTACCTAGTGCAGCCTATATATGGGGGCCACAGGGGCCCTTTAACAAAAATAAAAAATATGGTCCTTCACTGTTGCTGCTGCAAACCATCACAACCTTTCATCTCTGGACAGGGGTTCCATAGCTTGTTTCCCCGTCATCTACTACAGCCTGTAGGGGCGTCCATAGAGGTAGGGGGGCACCAAAAACTAAACAGAGACCTTCCACTGTCAACTTTGTTATTAACAGAAGATACAAATGTGAACAAAGCCTGAAAAATAGAAATATTCGCACCCGAAGACTCCCTTAAAGCATATCTGCCAACTTTTTAGATGGGAAAAGAGGTACCCTTAAAGGAGAACTCTTTCCACATTGATTAGCTTTAAACATGCATGTAAAGATACATAAAGACTGCTACCAAATACATTGCTGTTCTGATTTTGCTTCCTTTCAGAGACAGGGCAGTTCTTATCTCCTGTTTGTGTATACAAGCTTCCCAAGGTTACCGACCACCTCTGCCCTCTCATGGCTCCAATTGCCCAAGCATGGTGACATCACTTCCTGCTGTGTCTTATCAGCAGCACAGAAGCAAGTTTATGTTACTGACGAGCACTATAGTTTACAAATATCCTGCAGTCATGCCTCTGTAACAGGATCAGCTAGAAATGCCAAGGTCATTTTTCTGAGGGGGTGGAGAGGGCAGCCGCCCGGAGTGCGGGTCACCAAAGGAGTCATCACCCAGGGTGGTCAGGGTGTGGTAGTATTATTCAGTCACCATGTGGTGGTGATATGTGGTCATGATGTTGTGGTATTAGTCACTATGTGGTGATGATATGTGGTCATGGAGTGGGTGTATTATTCAGGCATTATATGGTGGTGATATGTGGCCATGATGTGTGGATATTATTCAGTCACTTTGTGGTGGTGATATGTGGTCATGGTGTGGAGGCATTATTCAGTCATTATGTGGTGGGGATATATGGTCATGGTGTTGAGGTATTATTCTGTCACTATGTGGTGGTGATATGAGGTAATGGTGTGGAGCTATTATTCAGTCACTATGTGTTGGTGATATGTGGTCATGGTGTGGAGGTATTATTCAGTCACTATGTGGTGGTGATATGACGTCATGGTGTTGAGCTATTATTCAGTCACTATGTGGTGGTTATTTGTGGTCATGGTGTCATTCAGTCACTGTGTGTTGCTGATATGTGGTCATGGTGTCATTCAGTCACTATGTGGTGCTGATATGTGGTCATGGTGTCATTCAGTCACTATGTGGTGGTGATATGTGGTCATGGTGTCATTCAGTCACTATGTGGCGGTGATATGTGGTCATGGTGTCATTCAGTCACTATGTGGTGGTGATATGTGGTCATGGTGTCATTCAGTCACTATGTGGTGGTGATATGTGGTCATGGTGTCATTCAGTCACTATGTGGTGGTTATATGTGGTCATGGTGTCATTCAGTCACTATGTGGTGGCTATATGTGGTCATGGTGTCATTCAGTCACTATGTGGTGGTGATATGTGGACATGCTATTATTCAGTCACTATGTGGTGGTGATATGTGGTCATGGTGTGGAGGTATTATTCAGTCACTATGTGGTGGTGATATGACGTCATGGTGTTGAGCTATTATTCAGTCACTATGTGGTGGTTATATGTGGTCATGGTGTCATTCAGTCACTATGTGGTGGCTATATGTGGTCATGGTGTCATTCAGTCACTATGTGGTGGTTTCTATGTGGTCATGGTGTCATTCAGTCACTATGTGGCGGTGATATGTGGACATGGTGTCATTCAGTCACTATGTGGCGGTGATATGTGGACATGGTGTCATTCAGTCACTATGTGGTGGTGATATGTGGACATGGTGACATTCAGTCACTATGTGGTGGTGATATGTGGACATGGTGTCATTCAGTCACTATGTGGCGGTGATATGTGGACATGGTGTCATTCTGTCACTGTGGTGGTGATATGTGGACATGGTGTTATTGCGTCACTATGTGGTGGCTATATGTGGTCATTGTGTAATTGATTAACTATGTTGTGGTGATATGTGGTCATGGTGTCATTTACTCACTTTTTTGTTGTTTATATGTGGTCATGGTGTCATTCAGTCACTATGTGGAGGTGATATGTGGACATGGTGTCATTCAGTCACTATGTGGCGGTGATATGTGGACATGGTGTCATTCAGTCACTATGTGGTGGCTATATGTGGTCATGGTGTCATTCAGTCACTATGTGGTGGTGATATGTGGTCATGGTGTCATTCAGTCACTTTGTGGTGGTTATATGTGGTCATGGTGTCATTCAGTCACTATGTGGTGCTGATATGTGGTCATGGTGTCATTCAGTCACTATGTGGTGCTGATATGTGGTCATGGTGTCATTCAGTCACTATGTGGTGGCTATATGTGGTCATGGTGTCATTCAGTCACTATGTGGTGGTTATATGTGGACATGCTATTATTCAGTCACTATGTGGTGGCGATATGTGGTCATGGTGTCATTCAGTCACTATGTGGTGGTGATATGTGGACATGCTGTTATTCAGTCACTATGTGGTGGTGATATGTGGTCATGGTGTCATTCAGTCACTATGTGGTGGTGATATGTGGACATGCTATTATTCAGTCACTATGTGGTGCTGATATGTGGTCATGGTGTCATTCAGTCACTATGTGGTGGTGATATGTGGACATGCTCTTATTCAGTCACTATGTGGTGGTGATATGTGGTCATGGTGTCATTCAGTCACTATGTGGGGGTGATATGTGGTCATGGTGTCATTCAGTCACTATGTGGTGGTGATATGTGGTCATGGTGTCATCCAGTCACTATGTGGCGGTGATATGTGGACATGCTTTTATTCAGTCACTATGTGGTGGTGATATGTGGACATGCTATTATTCAGTCACTATGTGGTGGCGATATGTGGACATGCTGTTATTCAGTCACTATGTGGTGGCGATATGTGGTCATGGCGTGTAATCATTTTTAATATGAGTTTATGGAAAAAGGAGGGGGCGTAGAGCTTTTCATAGTTTTTTAAAAAAAAATTCTTACTTGCACTTGTATTCTGTTCCTCAATAATTTAGATGTTGTGGCCGTGATCGCTATAGTGAAGATCATAGCCGTCTCCAGCTGTAATATTTACCTTTTACCTTCCACATATGGAGCAGACTCAGCGAATGAGCCCTCTTCATAATCCCTTCCCCACAGTATGGCGTTACTGTCCATCAAATGACGGTAAGGGGTTACAGAGATTCCAAAAAGATCTCCTACCTCACAATCCCACCCCTCAGTCACGACCTCACTGTATGAGTTTTGATGTGTTCCTCTAAGGGTCACATCAGTGTTCAAGGTTCCGTTCGGAGCCTCCATCGAAGATTCCATTAGGAATGATGGACAAATTAGTGCAACAAATTACGCTATTTTTTAGGTCAAAACAATAAGGGGCCGTTTACACAGCACAGGACAAATACCGGCCCGTTTGCCGGCCGGTATTTGTCCTGTTTTGCGGCCGTCCCCACGGCCGCGGGGGGGACGGCTTTTCTCCGCGATGAGCGGAGAACAGCCCTCCTTCCTCCCATAGACATGCACATGTTCCGTCGGGAAACCGGACGGAAGATAGTGCATGTTCTATGTTTTGCCGCCGGACCGCCGGCGACAAAACCGCCGGGCGGAGAACCCGTGCAGTGGGGACTGCTGCACGGGTTTTCCATAGAGCACAATTGTGCTCATTTTCGGCCGGTTTTTCAGGCGGTCTGAAAAACCGCAATCCGCCTGACAAACCGTCCGAACACCCGTGCCGTGGGGACATGCCCTAACAAACATGGTGGAAACACGACGGACCCATTGTAGTCACCTTCGGTGTCAGCTGTAAAACAGGTCCGTTTGCACCTCTCTGGATCTTCAATGCAGATGTGAACCAAGCCTAAGTAATTCTAAGCAAACAAAACACAAAAATGTAAAAAAAAAAAAATTCCCCTTTCTCTCACTTGATTAAACAAGGCTCGGTTCCTGCCAATCATCTCTGAAGCTTCATTTCATGCATGAGTAAGAAGCTTTGGCAGCCTCCAGACAGAGATATTACCACATCGTCGCTTATCTCCACCACCTTACTCTCCTGTGTAGATGTGGAAATAACCTATATAAACATCCAGTCATTAATTGTTCATCAATGACAAATCTAGATCCACTCATGTGGAGAGAGCCGAGCTGTCATCCGGGGCGGCGGGACTGAAAAACCACATAATATACATAATACCTCATCATTTGCTCCGACCTTAATTTCTTAATTGTACGTTAGGTAAGAAAGGGCGAAAGCCGGAGGTATGTGTAATGGCTCGATCCCTAATACAGGTCACAAGTCTAACATGTGAGGCCAACATGGCCGACAACAAAATCCTAAAAGTTGTTCTCTATTTTTGTTCAAAGTGAATGAGTTTAGTTGAGATCAGAGAACAGGTCTACTCTACTGGCTTGGTATCTTCAGAATCCTCTCCTGGTCCCATAGATAGTCTGGCGTAGTCTCTTCTAGTGACCCAGGATCTGTGGCTTGGTACCTTCAGAATGCTTTTCTGGTCACGCAGTCAGTCTGGCAAAGTGTCTTTTGCTAACCACTGGTCTCTATTAGCAGAACCCATCAGGGATAGTCTTTTATATAATTTCTACATGAACTAGAATCTGGAGGGGAGGAGTGGAGAAGCACAACGCTTACAACAACATTGTTACAATTTCAGTCTCTCATACATTTGTATAGAGCTTCCATTCTGGCCTCTGAGAATGAACCAGCATCTTTTTCAGGCGGTGCAAAGGTCACTGTCTGAGACTTTCCCTCCAAAACTGTGAATGTTCCAGCAAAGTGGAAAGTTAGCAACTTCTCAGTTCATAGGTAGCAAGTCTCAGAGTCTCTCAGTATTAGCTGGCTAAGTGGTAACCCTTCCCACAGTGCAGATGGTAGTGCACTTAAACAGAACATATTATAGTAAACAACTAAAGCTGAATTTAACAATATAAAACAGTGTACAAGTGCATAGCAGTATAAACCATGGTATCCAGATAGTAAGGTGTTGATGGCCTTGCATAATAGCAATAGCGTGAATGCCCACAGTCTTGTTCTGGAGCACTACACATTAAAGTTTTATGGGTGGGGGTCCCACATCTGGGACCCACACTTATCTCAGGTATGGGCCCCATAAGTTTCCGACTCTTCATTCTGATTTACGGCCAAATATTCCGCTCCCCTGTACTGGGAACTCCCATAGAACAGAATGGAGAACACAGCGCTCCCCTGTACTGGGAACTCCCATAGAAAAGAATGGAGAACACAGCGCTCCTCTGTACTGGCAACTCCCATAGAACAGAATGGAGAGAACACAGCGCTCCCCTGTACTGGGAACTCCCATAGAACAGAATGGAGAGAACACAGCACCCTTCTGTACTGGGAACTCCCTTAGAACAAAATGGAGAGAACACAGCGTTCCCCTGTACTGGGAACTCCCATAGAACAGAATAGAGAACACAGCGCTCCCCTGTACTGGGAACTCCCATAGAACAAAATGGAGAACACAGTGCTCCCCTGTACTGATAACTCCCATAGAACAGAATGGAGAACACAGCGGTCCCCTGTACTGGGAACTCCCATAGAACAGAATGGAGAACACAGCGCTCCCCTAGCCTGGCTACTCCCCTAGAACAGACAGGAGAGAACACAGCGCTCCCCTGTACTGGGAACTCCCATAGAACAGAATGGAGAGAACACAGCGTTCCCCTGTACTGGGAACTCCCATAGAACAGAATGGAGAGAACACAGCGTTCCCCTGTACTGGGAACTCCCATAGAACAGAATGGAGAACACAGCGCTCCCCTGTACTGGGAACTCCCATAGATCAAAAACGATAACACAGCGCTCCCCTGTACTGATAACTCCCATAGAGCAGAATGGAGAACACAGAGCTCCCCTCTACTGGGAACTCCTATAGAACAGAATGGAGAACACAGTGCTCCCCTGTACTGGGAAGACCCAAAACAATCACATTGTGCATTAGAAGTTTGAAAACTACATTGTAGGGTCAACCCCAAGTAACCAATGGGAAAAGAAATGTGAAGGAGTAAAAAAAAAAAAAACAATCATGCTTTGGAGCACATAACATAGTCAGAGGGCTTTCAGTTACGTGTATGGGCACCTTAAGGCCATGTTCACACGTCTTATTTCGCAACGGATTTGCAGCCGTATTTACGGCCGCAAATCCGTTGCGAAATCAGTTACAAACAAGTAACTGGCAGTTTTACATTGATTTTAATGGGAAATACGTGTCGTCGTTTTAGACGACACTTATTTCCGTTCCGGATTGCGGCCGCAATTTAAAAATGTGCATGTGAATTATTTCCGGACGGATTCACCAACTATAATGAATGGGGATGGTGAATCCGTCGGGAAATCAGTTCCAAATACGTGCCACACTTTAGTGACACTTATTTGAAACTGATTTGCAACTGATTTCAGAACGTATTTACGATCGGCAATCCGATGTGAATCAGTTCTGAAATCAGCCGTGTGAACATAGCCTAAGGTCAGCTTTAAGTAGGAATATTCCGCAATGTGAACATAATATGGTATCAGTATTTTTGGGTGTGGTGCCCTTTTGGAACCCCTCAGTGGTCTGTGGAGGGAGGGAATGTGTGGCTATCAGGTTCCTTTACCACTTAAACTCTGTCTTTCTCTCTGGAAGGGCTAACCTTGTTTTGAAGCTCCTTGGTTGATGTTTGGCCTTGTCACCCAAGTTGATGCCAAGAGTTTTCCCTAACTTTGGAAAATGGGAAACACTTGTCCCAGAACCTTGCACGTGCCCTCTGGGTCACAGGGGATTGGAATGGATTTAGAGGAGGCTCTTCACTTTTCATGTAGGTCCTGTGATAGACCAAATTTTGGGTCAAGAGAGCATGTACCCGGGTTTTAAAAGAAAAGGGTTAGATTTGGTTTGAGCGGAGTTTTTACATGCACTCATTGTTTTCCATAATGACAAAATACATCTGTGCTGTTTACCATGGAGAGATCCCACCATGTGCCATTTGATTTATGGTCCCCACCATGTACTATTTGGATTATGGTTCTCAACATGTACCATTTGGTTTATGGTTTCCACCACTTACCATTTGGATTATGGTTCCCACCACATACCATTTGGTTTGTGGTTCTCAACATGTAACATGTAGTTTATGGTCCCCACCACGTACCATTTGGATTATGGTTCCCACCACATACCATTTGGATTATGGTTCCCACCATGTAACCTATGGTTTATGGTCCCCACCACGTACCATTTGGATTATGGTTCCCACCATGTAACCTATGGTTTATGGTTCCCACCGCTTACCATTTGGATTATGGTTCCCACCACATACCATTTGGTTTATGGTTCCCACCATGAAACATGTAGTTCATGGTTCCCACCGCTTACCATTTAGATTATGGTTCCCACTGTGTACCATTTGGTTTCTGGTTCATACCATGTAATATGTAGTTGAGAACGACCCTCAAACCCCTCCATTTTGAATGGAGAGTTGGTCGGGACTTGGTCATTGAAGTCAATGGGAGTACAGCCAAGTGTGACACTATAGGTCATTGAAGTCTATGGTGGGAATGCCCCTTTAAGGGTTTGTGGATATCCCTCTCACTTGACCTTCTTTGTAGCATCTTTTTTTTAATATATGTGTAATCACAACAGGTTTTTGACACCTCATGTAATTACCTGGTGCTGACTGCAATAAATTTGCTTCTGGCATTTTTTTGCAATAGATTACTCCCAGCTTCTATGAGTAAGTAGATTGCAGACATGAGTGGAAAAGTTTGGAATCTGTGACGGCCGTGGGGAAAGCCGGGGTAGGATGTGGTAATCCCGAGATTCCTTTATCTTCTCATCTATGGTAATGAGGGAAGCCATGGTTTATAAGCCTTATCTCACCAAGCAGCTCCATATTCACCAGGAATCTATGATGAAGAGATTTGTTATCTTACTTCTGGCCACGGCCGCCCTTTGGGATCTGGGTAAGAGATCAACTGTTTTTTTAAAGATGTTATCATATTCAGCTTCTGTGCTCCACGTCTCTCATATAATTGCTAGACCTGCACTGGAGAGATCCAGAACTGGAGAGATTCTGGAGATCCTAGACTGAATAAATCATGTACTATAGAGATCTTGGATTATAGTGATCCTGCACTGTAGGGATATTGCACTGCAGGGATCCCGGACTGTAGATATCTTGGGCTGTAAAGATCCTGGACTGTAGGGATCCTGGACTGTAGAGGTCTTTGACTGTAGAGATCTTGGGCTGTAGAGATTCTGGACTGTAGGGATCCTGGACTGTAGAGGTCTTGGACTGTAGAGATCTTGGGCTGTAGAGATCTTGGACTGTAGTGATCCTGGACTGTAGAGACCCTGGACTGTAGGGATCCTGGACTGTAGGGATCCTGGACTGTAGAGGTCTTGGACTGTATGGGTCCTGGACTGTAGAGACCCTGGACTGTAGGGATCCTGGACTATAGGGATCCTGGACTGTAGAGGTCTTGGAGTGTAGAGATCTTGGGCTGTAGAGATCCTGGACTGTAGAGACCCTGAACTGTAGAGATCTTCCTGCACTGCAGTGATTCTGTATTGTAGAGATCCTGACCTGGAGAGATTCTAATCTGCAGAGATCCTGGACTGTAGTGATATGATAACATCTACTGTCCAGGATCTCTACAGGATCTACTGTAGAGATCTTGTGCTGTAGTCATCCAGTATTTTATAAATCCTGGACTGTAGAGATCTTGGACTGTAGAGACCCTGGACTGTAGAGACCCTGGACTGTAGAGACCCTGGACTGTAGAGACCCTGGACTGTAGAGATCCTGGACTGTAGAGATCCTGGACTGTAGAGACCCTGGACTGTAGTGATCCTGGACTGTAGAGACCCTGGACTGTAGAGACCCTGGACTGTAGTGATCCTGGACTGTAGTGATCCTGGACTGTAGTGATCCTGGACTGTAGAGACCCTGGACTGTAGAGACCCTGGACTGTAGAGACCCTGGACTGTAGAGATCCTGGACTGTAGAGACCCTGGACTGTAGAGATCCTGGACTGTAGAGACCCTGGACTGTAGAGACCCTGGACTGTAGAGACCCTGGACTGTAGAGACCCTGGACTGTAGAGACCCTGGACTGTAGAGATCCTGGACTGTAGAGACCCTGGACTGTAGAGACCCTGGACTGTAGAGATCCTGGACTGTAGAGACCCTGGACTGTAGAGATCCTGGACTGTAGTGATCCTGGACTGTAGTGATCCTGGACTGTAGAGACCCTGGACTGTAGAGACCCTGGACTGTAGAGACCCTGGACTGTAGAGATCCTGGACTGTAGAGACCCTGGACTGTAGAGACCCTGGACTGTAGAGACCCTGGACTGTAGAGACCCTGGACTGTAGAGATCCTGGACTGTAGAGACCCTGGACTGTAGAGATCCTGGACTATAGAGACCCTGGACTGTAGTGATCCTGGACTGTAGAGATCCTGGACTGTAGAGATCCTGGACTGTAGAGATCCTGGACTGTAGAGACCCCGGACTGTAGAGACCCTGGACTGTAAAAGGGTCCTGATTGTATAGACCCTGACTGTAGAGACCCTGGACCTGTAGAGAACCCCGGACTGTGAGACCCTGGACTGTAGTGACCCTGGACTTTAGAGACCCTGGACTGTAGTGATCCTGGACTGTAGAGACCCTGGACTGTAAAGATCCTGGACTGTAGAGATCTTGGACTGTAGAACCCTGGGGCGTAGAGACCCTGAATGTTTGACCCTGGACTGTAGAGAAACCCTGGAAATGTAGAGATCCTGGACCGTAGTTACCTGGACTGTAGGATCCTGGACGTAGAGACCCTGGACTATAGAGACCTGACTGAGTGATCCTGGACTGTAGAGACCCTGGGACTGTAGAGGGTCCTGGGACTGTAGAGATCTTTGGACTGTAAGGAACCCTGGACTGAGAGACCCTGGATTGTATTAGACCCCGGACTGTAGAGACCTGGACTGTAGTGATCCTGGACTGTAGTTATCCTGACTGTAGTAACCGACTGTAAGACCCTCGGACTTAGTGAACCTGGACTGTAGAGACCCTGGGACTGTATTTTCGGGCTGTAATCCTGGACTGTTGTATCCTGGACTGTAGAGACCCTGGACTGTAGTGATCCTGGAGTAGTGATCCTGGGCTGTAGGATCCTGGACTTAGAGACCCTGGACTGTAGAGACCCCGGACTGTAGAGATTGGACTTTTCCCCCTTTGGGATCCTGGACCCGTAAGACCCGGGCTGTATGACCCAAATGTAGAAAACCCGGACTGTAAGACCCCGGGCTGTAGGGTCCTGCTGTGTTAGAGAAACCGGGGCTGTAGTTATCCTGGACTGTAGGGACCCGGGCTGAGGGATCCTGACTGTAGAACCCTGGACGTAGAGACCCTGGCTGTAGGGCCCCGGACTTAAAAGACCCTACTTAGAGACCCTGGAATTAGAGAAACCCTGACTGTGAGACCCCCGGACTTTTAAAAAACCCCGGACTGTAGAGCCCCGGACTAAAAAACCTGGACGTAGAGCCCTGGACGTAAGACCCGGGGCCCGAAGA
>JAODAL010084415.1:0-10925 GCA_025379985.1 Phyllomedusa bahiana
TTTTCTGAGAGGGTTTGTTTTTGGGTTGCTGGAGATGTGGAGATATGTAAGCTAAGGCAGATGTGGAGATATGTAAGCTGTTCTGCTATTGGGCAATCATAGACCTCTCTAGCAGGCACACACAGGGTTAACTCAAAGCAGCCAATCCCGGATAGCTGCCTGTGTGCTGAGGGGAGGGGGAAGAGGGAGGGTGAAGAGGGAGGGGGGAAGAGGCAAGGAAGCTAGCACGCCCCTAAATTCAACTCCCATTCACAGACAGAGGCTGAAAGCTATTAATGAGACAACTCCTTTAAGTGCTAATTCAATAACTTTATGTACTATTTCAAAAATGACTATTGTTTTATGTATCCCATATGATGATAGCATGGGCATAATCAATACAATGCAAAAGAAAGTTGGATTTAAATGAGAGCACCATTGCGGCATGGCGCAATACGCCGGGTGTATTTGAAGTACGCGCTGGCCAGCTTAAGTAGTGACATGTTACTTCCTTCTCCCAGTGCGTAACATGCGTCAGGAAAAAAAGCAGGTAGTCATAGCTCTCAGTGAAAGCTTTGAATTACCATACAGCCCATTGGCCAAAGTTTTGAGAATGATCAAATGTTAATTTTTAAAAAAGTCTACTGCATCAGGTTTTATAATGGCAATTTGCATATACTCCAGAATGTTTATAAAGAGTGATCAGCTTAACAGCAATTAATTGCAAAGTCAATAGTTGCCTAGAAAATGAACGTATTCCCCCAAACACACATTTCAACTTCATTGAAGGCCTGCCTTAAAAGCACCAGCCAAAAACCCCGTTTCAGTGATTGCTCCATTAACACAGGTGTGGGTGTTGATGAGGACAGGGCTGAGATCAATCTGTCATGATTAAGTAAAAATCACACCACTGGACACTTTAAAAGGAGGCTGGTGGCTTGGCATCATGTTTCTTTTCCCTGTTAACCATGGTTATCTCTAAAGAAACACGTGCAGTCATCATTGCACTGCACAAAACGGGCCTAACGGGGAAGAGTATCGCAGCTAGAAAGTTTGGGCACCTCAGTCAACAATCTATCGCATCATCAAGGAAATTCAAGGAGAGAGGTTCCTTTGTTGCCAAAAAGGCTTCGGGGCGCCCAAGAAAGACCAGCAAGCGCCAGGACCGTCTCTTAAAAGTTTTTTCAGCTTGGGAACCCGGTGCTACCAGCATGCAAGCTTGCTAGGAATGGCAGCAGGCAAGTGTGAGTGCATCTGCACGCACGTGAGGCAGAGACTCAGGGAGCAAGGCCTGGTGTCAAGGGGGGCAGCAAAGAAGCCACTTCTCTCCAAAAAAAACATCGGGGACAGACTGATATTCTGGCCAAAGGTACAGGGAGTGGACTGCTGAGGACTGGGGTAAAGGTCATTTTCTCAGATGAATCCCCTTTCCGAATGTTTGGAACATCTGGAAAAAAAGCTTGTTCGGAGAAGCAAGGTGAGCGATACCACCAGTCTTGTCTCATGCCAACTGTAAAGCATCCAGAAACCCTTCATGTGTGGGGTTGCTTCTCAGCCAAGGAATCTGCTCTCTAACAGTCTTGCCTAAAAACACATCCATGAATAAAGAATGGGACCAAATGTCCTCCCAAAAACAGTTTGGTGATCAACAAGCCTTTTCCAGCATGATGGAGCACCTTGCCATAAAGCAAAGGGGATAACTAAAAAGGCTCAGGGAACAAAAACATATAGATTTTGGGTCCATGGCCTGGAAACTCCCCAGATCTTAATCCCATGAGAACTTGTGGTCAATCATCAAGAGACGGGTGGACAAACAAAAAACAACAAATTTGTGACAAAATGCAAGAATGGACTGCTCATCAGATATTTGGTCCAGAATTGATTGAGAGCATGCCAGGGAGAATTGCAGAGGGCCGAAGAAAAGGGTCAACACTGCAAATATTGACTTGCTGCATTAACTCATTCTAACTGTCAATAAAAGCTTTTGTTAGTCATAATATGATTGCACTTGTATTTCTGTATGTGATAAAAACATCTGACAAACACACATAAAAACCAGAGGGAAACAGATCATGTGAAAATAGAATATTTGTGTCATTCTCAAAACTTTTGGCCATGACTGTAGTTGTGGGAGTATTTCCGGCATTTTTTAGCACAATTATGCGCCGAAATATGCCCCGCAAAGGTGCCGTGTGAGCATACCCTTATTCCCAGTGGTGCAGATATGATTGGTCCCTAAAACCTAAGGGGCCCACAACCCTCTTTCTTGTATTCTCCTTTTTACATCAGTAATCCCTTGTTCACCTACCTGTTTTTTAGGACAAAGTTCAATGGTCTCTTAACGCACAATATTAATTGATTCCAGGACCACCATTGTATGTTGAAACCATGAATCTATGGTAAATTGGTAATTGGTTCTGAGGCCCCAAAATGTGACCCCCATCATAATACAACATGAAGAGTAAAGATAATTACCGGTTAACTCAGAGAGATAAAGCAAATCCTTAAATATAACAATCAGAAAGAGCTGCTGGAAGCTGGAAATCACTATTTATTTTGAGGACAGGAGCTTCTTTGGTTTATGTACTGTACTTTATACACAATGTACCAGGAGAAATAAAATGGGGCCCTCATCTGGTGCCAAAAGGAGCCGCCCCTCCTGGTACATGTAAGAGCAGTACAGAGCATGTAGTACCGCACTGCACTGTAGAGAGACGCAACTAGACCGCCAATCACTGCATGCACCTCACTACTATAGAGGTTTTACAAGTAAAATGTTCATGATAATTGGCTGGATCTGTGTCTGGGACATTGTGACTTGAAGCCACACTTAACATACAATGTCCCAGGTAAGACCATTGTATGTTGAAAATATTGTGCCCTGAGGGCATTGTAAATTAAGGGGAAACTTACTAGACTGTACTAGAGAGGGGGAAAGTAGGACATACAACGGAAAGAAGCTTGCTGGTAATAATACAGTTTAATTGGAGCGCAGTTAAATGCACCAAAACTGCGCTGTGTGAAAGCACCCTAAAGTGATTTTGTAAAACTTCCCCAGAAAATAGACGTTTAACAGACGTTTATATTACAGCTGACATCCCGCAGCGTCGGCCCCGACCCCGATCGCTCCGGGGGGGGGGGGGAGGGGCGGTTAACCCCTTAATTATCGCGACGATCGGGTCACAATAACTAAGGGAGACGCAGGAGGAGATCGCTCGTCCTGCGTCTCTGTCGGCGGCAGCAGCGTACGGATCGGGTGATCCGTGCAGCTCCTGCCCTCTGACAGACAGCACGGAGAGCATTGAATGCCTTCCGGGTTGTCTGTGACGTCACGATGCCCGGCGGTGCCCTGTGGGCATGTCCCGGCATTGGGACTGACAGGTGTCATAGGAACCAGTCATAGCAACCAGCTATGCACTGATTCCTATTGAATGAGAGATCTAAAGCATACATGCCAACTCTCCCGTTTTTGGCGGGGGGTCCCGCTATTTGGGGTCCCCTCCCGCCCTCCCGGGGGAGTTGGCATTCTTCCCCCCGCCACCTGCAGGCGGCGGGGGCTCTTTAAATGGCCGCGGCGACAGAGTAGCGCTAGTGCACTACTCTGGCGCCGCCGTGCCGTTCCCACAGGCGGGTGAAGCAGCCGCTGCGCCGCTTCACCCGCCCGGAGTCTCGCTGTGCAGGGAGGAGGGCAGGAGGGATCGCTCCCTCCTGCCTCCTCCCCCTGTATGTCCGGCGCTGGTGTGTGCGCCGCACATACAGGTCAGCGGCGCAGGGGGGAGTGACGCGCGGCTAGCAGGGAGTGACGCGCGCCTGCTCTCACTTCCCCCTGCGCCGATGAGGAGATCGGGAGGGAGGTGTCCGGAGCTGCAGGAGCCTGGTGAGGTAAGTGGATTTTATTATTTTATTTTTATTAGATATATGGGGGGCTCTGCCTGGCAACAGAGGGGACATATACATGGCAACAGGGGGGGGGGGCACTACCTGGCAACAGAGGGACATCTACTGGCTACAGAGGGGACATCTACCTGGCAACAGAGGGGGCACTACTGGCAACAGAGGGGGCACTCCCCGCCAACCAGGGGGGCACTACCTGGCAACAATGGGGGCACCTACCTGGCTAACAATGGGGGCACCTACCTGGCAACAGAGGGGACATCTACCTGGCAACAGAGGGGACATCTACCTGGCAACAGTGGGGGCATCTACCTGGCAACAGAGGGGGCATCTACCTGGCAAACAATGGGGGCACCTACCTGGCAACAATGGGGGCACCTACCTGGCTAACAAAGGGGGGCACCTACCTGGCTACAGAGGGGCATCTACTTAGCTACAAGGGGGCATCTACCTGCCTGTAAGGGGCACTACCTGCTTATGGGGGGTTACTACCTGGCTATAAGGGCATCTACCTGGCTTTCTTCCAAAGCCGTTATGCAGTTAGGTGGAGTGGGTGTGGCTTTTTGAAGAGGCGTGGCATACCAACAATATGGGCGTGTCCATGTAAATTTTTGCAGCGGGGAAAAGTAAAATAAAAATGTGAAAAAGTAAAAAAAAGTGAAAAAAAGTGAAAAACATGTAAAACACAACACACGAAAAATAAAATAAAAACACGTACACCGCCCTTTTCCCCTTCACAAACGCCAATCGCCCCCCAAAAAATCCAAAATAAATAAAGTACCCGTATTTGGTATCGCCGCGTGCGTAACGACCTGCTCTATAAATCTGTCATGTTAATTTACCCGTACGGTGAACGCCGTAAAAAAACAAAAGAAAAAACTATCACAGAATTAAGATTTTTGCTCATCCCGAAGAACATAAAATGGAATAAAAGTGATCAAAAACACCTATAAACACCAACGTTGTACCAATTAAAACGTCCATTCATCCCGCAAAAAAAAACCTCCTAACAAAGCCCTGTATACGGAAAAATAAAAAAGTTATGGCTCTCAGAAGATAGCGATGCATAAATATTCTTTTACACTCTAAAAACACTTTTTTTTTTTTTAAAGTGCTTCAACATAAAAAAAAATATAAAATTGGGTATCGCCATAATCGTATCGACCCACAGAGTAAAGCTAACTTATTACGGATACTGCACAGTGAGCGCTGTTAAAAATAAAAAAAAAAAACACTACTAGGATTGCAGTATTTTCTTCACTCTGCCGTCCAAAAAACGGATTTAAAACTGATCAAAAAGTCTTGTCCCCCCAAAAATGATACAAATAAAAACGTCAACCCCATCCCGCAAAAAACAAGCCTGTATACAGCTCCATACACAGAAAAATAAAAAAGTTATGGCTCTGACTATGGCGATGCAAAAATGTGTTTTCCTGTTTGAATAAAAGTGTTTTTATTGTATAAAAGCAGTAAAAAATAAAAAATATACAATTGGGTATTGCTGTAATCGTATCAACCCTGCTGAGTAAAGCTAGCATGTCATATTCTAACGCAGAGTGACCGCTATAAAAAAAAAAAAAAAAAACACTACAAGGATTGCTGTATTTTGTTAAAAAAACCTCAAAAAAACCTTAATAAAAAGTAAAACAAAGTGTTGTATGCACCCAATAATGTTACCAATAAAATCATCAACTCACCCCGCAAAAAACAAGGCCCTGCACAGCTCTGCACACAGCAAAATAAAAAGGTTATGACTGTCAGAATAGGACAACATAAAAACGCAATTTTTTATAGGCCTATTTCTATTGTGTAAAAGAAATAAAACATAAAAACATATTAAAAAATTTAAAACCCATTGCAATTGTACCGACCCCCATAGAAAAAGGTTTATCAATCATTTACACTGCAACGGCGAACCTGTAAATTAACCCCAAAAAAAAATGGGGGAACTGCTTTTTTCCCCCCCTTTTCAGGGCCCAATTTAAAAAAAAAAACAATGGAACACCTGTGCACCCAAAATTCACAATACACCCCTGGGAAAAGATCCCTGAGGGGTTTAATCTAAAATTTGGGGTGCTTCTGGAAGGTTTCACCTGTTCGGGGTACTTTGGGGGCTTTGCAAATGCGACATGGCCCCACCAAAAATCGCTTTCCCAAAAAAGCCAAATGCGTCCTCCCTTGACCCCTGCCTGCCCAAACAGCAGTTTACACCCACATGTGGGGTATTCCCGAACTTGGAAAAAATTTTCTTAACAAGTTTTGGGGTTTTTTTCCAGGATTCCTTCTAAATATAAAAAATTTTAAGCAAATTGCAGATTTTTGGGAAAAAAATGTTTTTTACTTTTCACAGCCAAATGCTAAAAATTTTTTTGTGAATCACCTTGGGGCGTTTTCCACTAAACACCTTAAAAAACCTTAAAGGGGTGTAGTTTCCAAAGGGGTCTTTTTTAGGAGGTTTATTAAGTTTTTAGCACCTTGGGCCTCTCAAACCTGTAAGGCGCCTAAAAAAAAATTTGCTTGAAAATAGCCCTCAAGTTCCAGTGGTGCCCCCTCCTATTCGGGGTTATGTTGAGCCAAATAGCCACTAGGGGCCCACTTTGGGGAAATTTTTCCTAAAAACGGCGACCTAATTTGAATTAAATTGCTTTTCCCTAGTCCATTACCGTATTCCAGTGAAAAAAGGGAAAATATTGAAAATCTAAAAAATATGAAATTTTTAATTTCACCTCCACTTTGCTTTAATTTCTGTAAATACCAAAAAGGGTTAACAAATTTCCCAAACACTTTGTAAATATTTAAGGGTCTAGTTTCTAGAAGCATCATTTATGGGGTATCTAACATCATGCCCCTTTCAAACCACTCAAACTGATGGTCCCTAAAAAAATGTATATTAAATTTGAGAAATTACTAAAAATTTCTAAGCCCTCTAATAATATAAAAAAAGGAATTAAAAATAATCCCCAACCCCCTATAGTGGACATAGGGGAGAGTATTTATAAACTATTTTGGGGTGAAAAATTTATCTTTTTTGACGCAAAATTTTTTGAACTTTCAAAATCACTTTTTTTCAAATTTTATGAAATTTTATATTTTTCAAAAAAAAACAAGGCTTGTATGGATAAAATTTCTAACTAACTTAAAAGGCAAAATTGTCACGAGAAAAACAATCCAGAATCACAGGGATGGGTAAAAGTGTCAAAAAGTTATTCTCACAAAAATGACACATCCAGTTTTAAAAATGGGCTGTTCTTTAAAGGGCCAAAACTGGTGGGCCCTTAAAGGAGTTGTCTCCACGATTTACGAATGCATAATGAAATACCTGTCACTTCCGGGTTCAACCGACTCATTTGCATACAGCTCTTTGTTTCATTGCTAATTAGATCAATTAGCTAAGAAGCTTTTCCAAACTGCTCTCAGACGGCTTTATTGACCCCCAAAACAAAGCCCTAATTTTACGTTCTGTTTATTTTACATAAACAAACTTTTACTGCTCAGCAGCATGGACACTGCGTGACCTGTGGATGACATCACTCATTTATTCATTGAACAAACAGCAGATGGAGAATTTTTTACAGGTGGTTACTGAGGGAACTGAAATACCCAGGGGGTCATAAATTCACTTGTATCCCCCCTTTGGGGAAAAAAAGGGGAAAAAAGCAATATATTTGGGAAAATGTCTTTTTTTTGTGTTCCCTAAAATTTTGAAAGTATTCTTTGTGTGAGAAATCCCTTTAAAGGGTTAAATATTCTGGAAATTTGCCCCAATTTTATTGCCTATTTCCCTATAAAACCCTTTTTCCCAAATACCAATAAGTAGTTTCATTTTTAAAACCCCCCCCCCCCACAAAAAAACTCCTCAAAATTTTTAATACACCCAGTGTTGGACTAGGATGCCTAGGGCCCACCAGTGGAGTTATTCATTTTGGGAAAACCATGTATGTGCCTCCCGACCTGATCCGCCACCTGAACAGTGCCCCTGCCCAGTCTCACTTCAACATATTCCGGCCGTCATTTTGGCGAGATGGCCCCAACAATGTGCAAGCAGTTGTCATAGACATCAATGTAATGTAAAACATGGCATCATTCACATGGCAGATTTACAATCAAATTTCCACATGTCGCAAAAGAAATTACATGTTACTTCTTTCCAGCCATATATGTGCTGGCAAGTAGTAAAAAAATATAAGGGGCACAATGTGCCTTTGGGGTATTGGGCAACTTTCGGGACCACATTTACACACTGCAAAACACTGTTGAACAACCCCCATTATAAAAAACCCCAAATAATGGTTTTTACAGTTTCCCAAATAACACTTGCTACCAAAAACCAAATCCCACAAACAATATTACTAATTCCACTAAGACCAAATACCGCCATACCTTAAACACATAGTGACTGAATAATACCACCATATCATGACCACATAGTGACTGAATAATACCACAACACCATGACCACATATCACCCCCACATAGTGACTGAGTAATACCACTTTAAACGACCTCTAAGCCTTGATAAAAAACCCGGTTTGCGGCGAAACATTTGGCAGGAGGCATGACGTTTTAAATTTTTGATCTTTTCCCCCTGTCTCAATTCACCTACTGCAACGGTGTCTGGAGGGGGGCCCTTTTTTGTTCTGTGTCTATGAATTAGGACGACTGCCCCAAATAGTTTTGGGGTTGGGTCCCTTTACTGAAGCTAGTACTTTCTATAGATATAAGGCTCTCCTTTAATAGGTGGGGTTCCACCCCGACTTTATGATAGAAAAGGGGGTTATTCCCTCTTTCAGAAGAAAAAAAGGGGTTAAAAAGATGAGGATAGGATCAGGTTTTTAAAAATGTGTATAAGGTTAAGAGTTAGATATAATAAAAGTTACGTTTTAGTGTTTAATAGAAGAGAACTGATAATTTTAAATTTTCCTATGGCAAAATAGTAAATATAGTGAGTAATACCACAACACCATGACCACATGTTATCACCATATAATGACTGAATAATACCTCCACACCATGACCACATATCACCCCCACATATTGACTGAATAATACCACCATATCATGACCACATATCACACCACACAGTGACTAATACCACCACACTATGACCACATATCACCACTATATAGTGACTGAAAAATACCACCACATCATGACCTCATATCACCACCATTTGGTGACTGAATAATACCCCCATACAATGACCATACATCACCTCCACATAGTGACTGAATAATACAGCATACCATTACTGAATATAAACCATTACACTACAACCAATATTACTGCCATACAGTGACCATCTTCTCTGACGAGTCATTTTCTTCTCTGATGAGAGTCATTCCCTATCAATTCCTACCTCTGTACAAACTTCCCATCTGCAGCACCCCAAATGGTAATAATGACCCCATTGTGCCTCTTGCCTTAAATGTGCCGCCAAATTAACAAAAAAAGATGAACAAAGCAATGTATGTGGAAAACATCTTCATTTAGTGTTCCCTACATTTTGAAAGCTAGTCTTTGTAGCGAGACAACCCCTTTAGGAGTTTGAGAACTGTTTGGGTGCTGAAAGTGGACAAATACCACTATTGTGAATAAAAGACATGGAAACTGCAGAGCATCACATGAGAAATGAACAAGATTGGTCAACACACTACGGTAGAGCAGCTCACCACCAAAACGAGCCAGGGGGCTATCTGATGTGTGTCTAAAACAACAGTTTAACAAGTCCTACTGCCTATGAGGCACCGAAACTGCACCTCTGCTATTCAAGTGGCATCGACAGAAAAGGCTTCAATTTTACAAAAGTATTGGAATTGGACCTCTGCTAATTTGCAAAGGGTTGCCTTTCTTGATAAGTTACCTTTTCTGCCTTTCAAACATATGGACAGTGGCATATCAGGAAAACAACATCAAAGAATGAACACCCTGCAATTGTTGCTGGAAGTACAAAAGCTGCTGGTGACAGTATTATGGTCTTGGGAATGTTTTTGTGGCATTCTTTGGGTCACTTATCCATATGGAAGGCACTCTCAACTTATTTGGGTACACTCATATATGCTAAGTGTCTTCTCTGGAGTGGATGGGATCTTCCAACATGATAATGGGACATGTCACATGGCTAGAAATGTCCAATATTGGCTGGAAGAACCTGACCAAGACTTTCAAGTATTACCCTGGTCCCCTTGTTCCCCAGACTTGAACCCAGTTGAGCATCTCTAGTACCACCTTGATCATTGTGTTGGTTCTATGTATCCTCCTCCACGACCCCTCCATAAGCTGTGGGATGCAGTCAGCATGGCTCAAGATTCCTGCAATAACCTACCAGCACCTTCCAAATCCATTTTAAGAGCTGTCCATGCTTCACATGCCAGTTAATCTGGATTTTAGCTGGTTGTCATAATAATAAATAATAACATTAGGTCATTTCTGGTGGAGTTACATTGTCCTGCTAACTCCTTTGCAGGCAAGAAGTGGGGCCTATAAATTACTGAATCTAAAGTTTTGTCTTGAAAACTACAAGGTGCGATCTGATTTCGGACTTTGTCATGTAGCCAGGCAGTTGACTGTGGCCTAAGGGGTGGTATTTCTAAAAAGGGGAGAAATATGGCAATCAGTTCTGGAGTGCATTTCCAAAATTTCATGTATGGTTTTGAATACTATGTTTTATATATAGATTTTAATTCTTCAGACCTAATTTTATTAATTCTTGCAAAAAAAACTGTAACCTCAAAATACTTGTTAAATACATTAAGGTGTGCAATTTTTTGAAAGGAGTAATTTCTGGGGTGTTTCTCATGTCCTGGCAAATTTAGACCCTAGCAAATCTTGCTTAATGCATAAAAATTCTAAACATTTTTCAAATTCCCCTTAAACTTTTAACCCGGCAATGCATGCTGTAGAGTTTTGGATACATATGATTCAAAGTGCAATCATTTGTGTAAATATACAGTTTTTAGGTACACAATCAAGATTTTTTTAATAATTCTTCCCTTTAAAACCTTTGGTTAAATTGTTTTTGGGGGGCTAAAATTTTTTTGTGGGGTTTTTTGTTT
>JAODAL010084416.1:0-10925 GCA_025379985.1 Phyllomedusa bahiana
TCTTGCCCCCGCTGACCGCAGGTACCCCAAGGGTAGCGCCGGGGGGTTTCCCGCAGCCAAGTCCACCCGCTTTGCGGGGGGCTCTGCTGAAGCCCAGGGGCCCCTTAGCCCCGCCCCCGGGCTGGCCCCAGCAAAACCCGCCTTGCATGCGGTGATCACAGAGGATCCAAAACCCGGATGTCACGTCGGCTTTTGGGGCTTTCCCTTTGTCAGCGCCGCCCGTTACAATCCCACATCCATTTTGAGCATAAACTTTTTAAAAAAGTAATTTACGTGAGAAAAAGTTCAGGTCCTTCACTGCTGGAAAAAATCAAAATTGTTAGTTGGTGAAAATTTTAAAACCATGCTAAAATTCCATTTGAGCTCGAGAGGGAACGGAAGATAAATTTTTACCTCTATTTTTTTTTATTTCCCCCCGTTGTAAAAACGGGGCCACCTTACTTTAGTGATTTGTCCAAAAATTTGTCTATGCATTTCATGCTTGGGGTTTCATCACACTATTTTTGTGCATACGTAAATGTTCTTCCATAGAAACGAAAGAGAAGAGCCGATCGTGATTAGTACGATCTCTACCCCAGGCGTCTCCACTTTAACCCTGTTGATTGGAATCATTTGAATCTCTTTGAATTTT
This sequence comes from Phyllomedusa bahiana, assembly GCA_025379985.1. Lineage (NCBI taxonomy): Eukaryota > Metazoa > Chordata > Amphibia > Anura > Hylidae > Phyllomedusa > Phyllomedusa bahiana. The sequence continues at coordinate 632 of JAODAL010084416.1, forward strand.
CGGGTCTTAAGAAAACAAAATTTCCTTCTCCCACCGGGGAAGCCCCCTACCCAAATAAAATTTTTAAAGGCCTTAGAGTTTTTTTTTTTTTTTTTTCCCACATATTTTTATTTTTTTCAAACCAAAAAACAAGTGTTACAACAAGATACATGACATATGTCATTTTAAAAACAAATACTTTAAAACGACAAACCGAACCAAAGCATGGTCAATAAAAATTTTCCTGTTTCTGAACTCAAGGTTCAGGGGGCCCTTTCCAAATCTTGGGGCCCTGTCATCTCCAAACAAAGGAACAAGCAAGAACATCAGCGGGGCACTGCGGCTATATAGTCCTGTGGCTAGTATTAGGGGGAAAAAACAAAACAAAAACATAAGGAGAAAAAAGGGTCTTAAACACAAGCAAAATAAAGAAGAACGTTTTTCCCCCAAGGGGTATGGGGTTTGTGCCAATAAACACAAAAAATCGGTTAGTCAGATCAACTTTGAAACGTATGGGAAGCCTATCCCATGATTCCCCAGGGCCTTCCAAAGGGAAAATTCCCTTGGGTGAGGGGGGTTAAACCTTGAGACCCCCCCGCGTTTGGTCAATTCCCCCCCCTTTAAAAACCCAAATTAGTCATTGAAATGGGTTACAGTGACCTAAAACTCTTCCCTGTCTAAAAATGCCTTAATGAAAGGGCCCATCGAGCAAAAAATCTTTCGGTTTGGGGGGAATTTTTGTACTTCGGGTCCCCCCAACCGGCCATGAGAGGTAATATTTTACTTGGGGGTAGGACGCCCCCATGGAGGGTACTCCGGCTCAAGCCACTTTAAAAATAAGGGGTCGCTTTGCAGCCAAAAAATATCCGAACAAGGGGACAGTGTTTTGAGCCCCAGGGAGGTCGTGAAATAAAGGGTTGGGCAAAAAGGGAATTAAAACTCTCCCATCTTTCAGAAAGGGACCAAGATTTCCAAAAGGGCTGAGATCAGACAAAACCACAACGATCATGTCATTTTGGGCTCTCCACTTTTGGGAAACATGCGGGGAATACTTTTGGGACCCAAGGGAGACCAGGAACCGTGGGGAAAGGAGTATGAGTGAACACCCTTCCTCCGGGTTCGGGATACCCCCCGGAATCTTTTACCCCTATTTTTTTCACGAAGGACAGAGGGTAACGTCGGGACGGCTGGTTTATGCATACAGTTTTTGTTTCCCCTTCTGCTTCTCCCTGGGCATGACTGTTTAAGCCCCCTAGAATCTTGAATTCAAGGAGCCCCCTAGGACTAGGTAAAGGGCCTTAAAAGAAGGGGGGGCTATTAAATTTCGGGCCATAAATGTTAGGGAAAAAAATTTTTTCCCCCCATTGTTCCAATTTTGACCCTCTGCCCTTTTGGGTCGTTTTGGGGGAAGCCCCTCCCTCGTCCCTTCCCTATTTAGAATAAACCCCCCCTTGTTATTTATTGCTGGAGAGCCAAAACCCCCGCCCCCCCAAAGATGCTGCATCTGTAAAAACCCCCTAGACAGGTGGGTTTTTGCAGGGGGGGCAATATCGCTTTTAAAACTTCAGGTGCCTTAGTCATTATAGTTCCCTGGGGAACAAGGCCTTAACTTCCCGGGGTTATTATCTTAAAAAACCAATATAAAAGACAGTGGGGAATTGAAACCCTGGCGAGGAAACTTAAAAAACCTTAATTTTTAACAAATTCTAACTGGTGGTTAAAACCGGGAGCACTCGGGGGGAGGGAAGAGGAAAGAATTTCCCCCCCTCAGGGAAATTTGCCATGGATTTTAAATTTTTTTCCAGCTGGAAAACCTATCCCCAAAGGGCTAAGGGGCAACCCACCCAAAAAAAAAAAAAAAAAGGGAAAACTCGAACCCGGGGGGGCGAGATGGGGAAAAAAGGTTTACATACCTACTTAGAAAGAAATAACCAAAAAGGGACAACAAAAATCAAACACATTAAAAAAAGGGGTGTTCATTTCTAGCTACAAAAGGGCAGGGCAAAAATACGAGTTCAGCCCCCCCAATTTTGAGGTGGACCGCTTTCTTTGCTCTTCGGGTCATGGTTTGGGCGCATCCCCTCACTTCCCCGACTCGGAATTATCGCGGGCCAGGGCTGAAATCTGGAGGGGGGTGTCCGGCTTGGAAGCGGAAAAGGATTTTGGGCCCCCGGCATTTTCTGTCTGTCAAGAAAACCTTTTCCTCCGCCCGGGGACATGAACTGGAAAGTTCCCTTTTTATGGAAAATTTTTAAAATTGCCAGGTACAGAAGGGGAAATTTCATTGGCTGTGGAAATGCTGAACAGACCGGGGAGAAAAACTCCGCGTTTTTTACCACTTCGCGAAAAATCCCGAAATTAAGACCCTTTGGCCTTTTTAAAATTGGGTCTCTATAAAACCCTTTTGAAGCCCTTAGGGTTGTGTTTTGTCATGAATTCAAATATTTCACAATGACCCACGAGGTCTTTTTGCAATGAATCCGGGGGCGCCAGGAGCTCTCGCGATTTTACCTCTGCGTAATCCTACCCAAAACGATGGGCTCTCTCATTACATGGGCCCCCAAGGCCGAGGGGCTTCCCAAGCCCCCGCAAAGCCCACCAATCTCTGGCAGGGATTGCCTCGGGATTCCGACTCCCGCAAATTTTTATCCTTCTAGAACGGGCCCAGGGCTTCTAGTTTTCGGGTAATTTTTATTCTCTTGGGTAATGCTAGAACTGGTGCGTTTCTGCGGCTTTTATTTCTTTGTCCCATCTGTTATCGGGTAACCAGACGGCCCGCCGCAATCGTAACTGATTTGACCTGGTGAACATCTGTTTAAAATGTAGCCGCAAGGGGGGCCGAAAATCGCGAAATGCTTTTGCAAAACTTTCCCCGCCAAGCCTTCAGGGTTGGAGCCAAAGGTCCTTGTGCCCCTGTGGCCCCCCCACCCTGGGCGGGGGGCCCCAAAGGGCCCTGCCCCTGGGGTTTGGGCTGGGTCTTGAAGAGGTTTCGTTGGGGGGAAACCCCAAATTTACATTTGGGGTGCAGTCCTCCAGGGTATCATGTTCAGAAACCTCTTGGGGAGGGGTTGCTTGGAACCTGTCTCCTTTTCCCGTTTTTATGGCTTTAGTGCTTTTCCCTTTTTGACAGGGAAATTTTCCAGCACATAAGAAGACTGGTTTGGGGAAGAGATGTGGGGGGGGTTTTTGATACCTTTATGCTGCCCCCCGTCGAGAATTTTTCCCTTTAGCTGGGGAGAATCTGTACAAAAGGTAGGGCGAGAATTGAAGTTGGGATGCAGGTATAGCCTATGGCAATCTCCTATCAGGTCACCTGCAGGGCAGCAGTTGCCCAAATCCTTGGGGCCCTTTGAAAAAGGGTCGGAGTGATTAGAAAAATCCAAGGGTACCCGGGGTTGAAAGTTTCAGTTATTAACTTTCAAGTCGGGGATTATGCATTAAATCGAATAACCCCTGGAGTCCCGCCTTAAGCAGAGCAGAAAGCAAGGGCTGAGACCAGGGGCCCAAGGGCTGCAGGAGTGGGACTTTGGGTGCTGGGCAGTGCCCCCCCTATTGGTTATTTTTGCATCAACTGCCAGTGTTGAAACCTTGCCCCTTGGAAGGCTGGGAAAACGAAACCCCCCGGGCTTTAAAAACCCTGGAGATAGTGAGTTAGAGGATCATGGGAGACAAGGCCGTGTTCACACGCTTAAACCCGACGGATTTGTGCGCCCTATTGAGCGCACAAATCCCCGTAATAAGGGGGCGGGACGGGGGGGGGCGGGGCCGGGCCCGCCCCCGGGGGCCGCCGCCCCCCTTCCCCATAGCCCGGGGGCATTTTTTAAAACGGCGCCCCGCCCGTAAAAAAATGTGAAAGCCCATTTTCCCCCCCCGCGGCGGATTTTCCCCGAGCGGGAGGGAGCGACGGAAACCAAACTTTTTTCTAAAGACAGTGGATTCCCAAAATTGGCGCCGCGGTTTGGCCCCCCGTTAACGGGAAAACCCCAAAATTCCGGCGCCCCCAATTTACGGCGCCCCAATCCCCCCTGCAGAAAAAAGCCCGGTGAATGGGTGCCAAAAGGTGACATCAAAAGTCTTTTTAACCCCGCTGAAAAAGGGGTTCCGGGGCGAGCCCCCCCGCAGCGCCCCCCCCGGGTACGGGCCCCCCAAGGATCCCCATAAAACAAACCCCAAGGAATGAAAAAGCAAAAAATTTTTTGAGAGCACCTTTAAATGAAAATGCAGCAGGTCGGTTACAGTAGGATGGTTGGAATGAAAAAACGCCCCCGCTTTTGCCCATAAAGTTTTAAAAAAAAGGGGCGGCCTTTGCGGGGAGGTGCAAAACTACAGAAAGATTTTTTTTGGTTTTCACGAGGGAGTTTTCCCAAGTGCGGTTTAAAGCCCATTTCCCCACTCCTGTTGTCCGTTTTGGCCCCCCTCTAAAGGCCCCGGTTGGCCCCAAAATTTTCCCTTGCCCAGTGGGGGTTGTCCCAGGGAGGCCCAAAAGGGTGGGGTAAAGAGGGGAAAACCCAGAAAGGGTACCACGGCCCCCCTCAGACTCGCCTCGCCCCTTTGGGGGGGTTTTTGTGAATCCGGGGCGACCTGTTTCAGGTGATGGCCCCGGAAGCGCACCGATATGTGCGGCGAGGCGGGCGCGTCCCCCCTCGGGGCTCAACGGGGCCCCCGGGGAATCTCCTGCCCCGGGTTCACCCCCCGGGCGGGCAGGGGCGCAAACGGAAACCCCCACACCGCCTGCTTTTCCCTTTCCGATCCCCCGGAGCCCCCCGGGGGTTTTCTTTTTCGGGTTTTCCGGGAAAGGCCCGGCCCGGAGGCCTCCCTCCTCCGCTTCCAGAGACCGCTGGCCCACTCCTCGGCGGTTCCCCCGGGTCACCGCGCCTCCCCCCGCTGCTGTGGCAGCTCCCCCAGGTATTTGGTGCCCTATGAGCCCACAACCCTGGGGGCGGTTTTGAAAATTGACTTTTTCCCCTTCCACATTAGAGTTTTTCTTAAATCCAAAAATTTGGGAAACCTCTTTTAAAAAGTTTATTAAGCTGTAACAGCCATGACTCCCTACCATGAAAAATTTCCCAAGGTTGGGTTGGAGCTAAAAGCGCAAAAACAGAAATACAACCAATTTTTTTTTTAAAAAAAAAAATGCCCCAAAAAAAAATCACAAACCCGAAAGTAACGATGGGAAAACTCCCAAAACATACAGCTTTTCATATATAGAAAAAAGGACTTTAAAAAACCACCAAAAAATACCAAAAATTTTTTATTAAATAATTTTTAAAAAAAACCCCCATTTGTTTTTAAAAAAAGGATCCCAAATTGAATACAAAGAGGGCCCTAAACATTACAAATAAATTAAAAAGAATAATGTAAGAACAAATAGGGTAATGTGGGGAAAAAGGGGAAAGGTACATATATGAAACTTTAAAACTCCCGTGTACAAATACCCTTAGTGGTTTTTAAATCTCCTTAAAAGACTTCATCAAACCTATGTAACACCATTTACATAAACAAAAAGTAAGTTTAATTCCAAGTCAATTAAACCCCTATTGTAGTTTAGTCCTTAACCCTCCGGTCCCCCCCGACTAAATTTTTTCCCCAAATTTAAAAGCTTCCCCCAAGGGGTAAAAAGGGGCTAGCAAACGCCAAAAATGTTTTTAAAAAAAAATTCCCCATTACCACATGCCAAAAATTTCCCAATCAATACCATAACTAATTGATTCAAAACCCAACGTTTCCGCGAACCCCCACGCCCCGGGGAAGGCGCATTTCCGGGGATGCGCATTTCCCCAATTTGGGGCGCCGCAGCAGTTTCGGGCCCCCACACCCCCCCCGGCCCATGCGTGCAAAAACATCTCCCCCTTTAAACAAACAAACCCTCAGGGAAGAAATAACTCACATCAAGAATCCATAACCAGTTATAGGTCACTCCGCCGTACACACGGCGCATGCGTTGAACGCATATCTCCACCACCGAACCCAATACTAGAGAACAGACCCAATTAGATAAATAATAAAAAATAAATTTATATATAAAAATAGTGTGGCGAGTAAGGTGTATATCATATACCAAACATCTAAATGCAATCACAGATTAATGGCATGACGTGCTCCCACCCACATATCCACACCCGGCAGGACAACAAAATTGCGCACACCCAGATGCACAACAAATATCCGTGCACCGGGGTATGCGCAAAGCGTCACCCAACGCCGCCGTAGACATGCGGGGGAAACAAAAACATCAAACCGTGCCAGTGCACAATGAAAAACAAACTAAAACAGTGAAAATTACATACAATACAACAAACAACTGTGGGGATACAGTCGGAGAATAATGAAAAACAATCCTGGGACTTAAAAAATAGATTTGAGGATAGGGGATACAGTCGGAGAATAATCAATAAAGGATATTTGAGAGCCAAAAATACTCCAAGAGAGAGAACTTTGCAGACAAGGGTAAAAAGAACGCGGGACCAAAATATTAGGTTAGGTGTCTATCAAGCCACGTTGTATTAGCAGGTGGTGGTGTATAGTTAATGGATACTAGTCGGTCTTTCAAACTTTTACCTCTCCTAAAGGTCATCAAAGGACGAGGGCCGACTTTTTCTTTGATGTCAGGGTCCATTAACAAAATGTCCCAGTGTTTGGCCAGGACTTTCCTGATCACTTCTGATGCTTCATCATAAGTCCCCACAATTCTAAGGGGTTCAGTTTGTCCTACTCCATCATGTTTATGTGGAGTCAAAAGACAACTCCTATCCGTTTGTAGCGCATGATTATAGGCTGGATGATTTATTTGCATTACTTTCTTCTTTCTTGTAGAGCATCTCCTTCAGTACATGGCATTCTTTTAGTCCCCTGATGACACTGGAATAAGGTAGAAACATGTTGGGATAATTGTGGTACTGATACCCATTATGTACAAATTATCATAGGGTATAATAGGGGCTTTTGTTTGGTAGGGCAAGGTTCCTGATATAGGGTCGCTCTTTTTCAGGGCGAGTGCCCTATTTTAGATAGGTAGGTGTGGTGGTAGATGTGAAGGGATGGAATAGGGACAGCATTAGTATCCCGGCACCACTATCAGCATTATCTACGATTTGTATTTTCATTTGGGTCATTATTTTTTTTAATTTTCTCTAATTTTTATCTTGAGTATAATAAATGTTATGTTTTAAAGATACACTCTCCTATGATTTTTTGGTTAGTTTGCTTACAGTCAAGCATGGCAGTGGGAGTGTCATGGTTCAGGGCTGCATGAGTGCTGCCCGCTGTGGGACGCTACAGTTCATTGAGGGAACCATGAATGCCAACATGTACTGTGAAATCCTAAGCAGAGCATTATCCCCTCTCTTCGGAAACTGGGCCGCAGGGCAGTATTCCAACATGATAATGACCTGAAAAACACCTTTAAGACCACCACTGCCTTGCTAAAGAAAATGAGGGTGAAGGTGCTGGACTGGCAAAGCATGTCTCCAGACCTAAACCCTATTATGCATCAGTGGGTCATCCACAAACGGAAGGTGAAGTAGCACAAGGTCTCATCCACCAGCTCCATGATGTCGTCATGGAGGAGTGGAAGAGGTTTCTAGTGGAAACCTGTGAAGCTCTAGTGAACTCCATGCCCAAGAGAGTTAAATTGCTGGAAAATAATGGTGGTCACACAAAATATTGACTTTTTGGACATAATCACGTTTGTCACTTTTTTCACCTTTGTGATCGAAATGTGGTTTGTGCTGCATCACAAAGCTAAATATAAACTTGGTCTTACACTTACATTTTAAGTCTATCCTCTGTCTATTACATGCCTTTTACTTAATCAAAAAAGGTAGGAAATGGATTTATCTTACTTACTTTGGCATACTTCGAACCTAAAGTTAAGTGGCTTATTTTCATACTTTGACAATTTTTCCATCAGTTTCTGAGAGCACAAAAACGCATACATTCTTTTCCACACAAGTTGTAGTGACCATTTATGAGGATCTGTGAGCTGGGATACTCACAATTCCAAATTTGAAGGTGACACGTTGCTTTGTTGGCAAGATATTTTGTGACATGAAATGTGACATGTCATGCTACCACACTATTCACAGTACACTAAGTTTTTGGAGAAAGGGTCAGAGCTCAAGGATTATTGGCAATGTCATTTTTTGCTATGTCACTGTGACAGTCTTATATAAGAAATACAAGTGCAATAAGTATTATATTGTAATATATACTATGTAATGGTTACTGAATAATCCAGCTCTTATAGGAGTTACTCCACTTTACGTTTGGGTCCACGGATAAGGAAGAAGATGTTCCTGAGGCCACCAAGGAACACTTGATTTGAAAAAGTCTCATTCAGATTGTGTTTTGAAAATACAAAACCGTTGTTTGTACTTTTTTGTAATGTCTTATTTGTCTCATCTTTGTGGCTTTTTTTAATATTGACTTAAGGAGGTATTACTATTTCATTGATTAGCTTTAAATAAATAACAACTATTAAAAAATACACTGTTGTTCCATTTTTCCTTGATTTCAGTTAGAGCAGTTATAATCTTCTGCTTGTTTACACAAGCTTCTCTAGTTCCCAACCACCTCTCTCTGCTCTGGCAGCGACCATGCTGGTGACAATCACTGCCTGTTTTGTCTTATCCGCAGAACAGTGCTTACTTCTCACTCTCTGATCTTATCCTTCTACTGAGAAAAACTTCAACCCTAAGAGATACTGACCTAGGAGCAATGGCATAGCAACAGGGGTCACATCGGTTGCTCTTGCAAACAGGCTTCTGAGCTAGGGGGACCCATGGGCCCTCGTTACCACACAGCTGTCATGTGGGCCTAAGCGGCAGCAGCCTTTTCAATTGTATGTGCATACAGTTGAAATAATCAGTAGCGTAAGGAGCCATTAGTTCCCTACCCCACTGATTACTCATGTGGGCACCAGGCTAGACCTGAGGCCTACAGAAGTACACAAGCAGATGGTGTGACATAGTAATATCATCAGGGCACATGTGCATGTAGCTGAGCAGTGCTCTGGCACAGGTGGCGTGATAATGTCACCCTGCACATGCCGGAAACAAGTGCCCAAAGACTGCTGTTCAGTGGGGGAACAGGATAGGTAAGTATTTTTTTTTTGTAATGGGGGTCTATTTACTAGGTGGGGGGCTATAAGCCTACATACTGAGGGGGGATGCCTTTATACCTCTCTAACTGAGGGCCTATATATCTATCCACTAGGGAGCCTATATATTTACCTAGCTTCTGCTGAACATATACCATATACTTACCTACTTAGTAGGGGGCCTATATACTTACCTAGTTAGTGAGGGGGCTATATACCTATCTCGCTACCTACTGGGGGGCCTATATACTTAAATACTAAGGAGGGATTCTATATATACCTAACAACTGGGGGCCCTATATGTTAACTTGCTTAAGAGGGCTACGGACCTATCTAATGGGGGCCCAACCTACCTACCTACTTAATGAGATCTATCTGTTTACCTATCTACTATATTGAAGGTTTACCTACCCACTATATAGGGATACAAAAGAACACTAAACCTGGGTACACATACAGGAGCACCATAATTGTTTGGGGGTATTTTTAATGTTTGGAGCACAAAACGGCCATTATTACCATGGTAAGGGTATATGTATAGAGTTTGTATAGGGAGATGATGGAAAAATGAGGAGTCTAAGCTGTTTGTGTGGTAAATTCTGCAGGACCGAGTTGTGGCCGGGAGAAGTTACCATGGCGGTCTGGGACAGATGGAGAAGAATAGGGAAAGTGAACAGTTCAGAGAAGATGTCACTTGTGAGTTCCGGTTGCCAGTGTTTATTTTGCTTCTGTTTTGGATCAGTGCTGTATTCACTGTTATGTGATGGCGACCTGCGCTGCTTTCTGATCACTAAGTGGTCACTAAATGGTGGTTTTGTAGGTTATATCGGTGCTTGAATAGGGTCAACCTACACTTGGCAAATGACCTACACCCCTTCCTTCATCCACATCTTATCCCTGCTTTTGGTTCAACGTGATGGACATATGTGATATAGAACGTCTGTCTAACCATTGGCACCTTGCAATGTGATTACGGGTGTTGATGGTTGTCGTGGGAACCGAAGACCAAACAATGTACAAAAGATTATATTAGTGTCTAATAGACTGTATGTATACGGCAGAGCAGTCTATTATTGTATTGCTATGTGTCACGGGTATGGTGGATTCGCTGGACCACTGCAAGCGATGATGGCGTAAGCCACACCAGGGAGCGGAGTCTAAGTAGCCCCCGGTATTCACCAGAGCCCGCCGAAGCGGATGGATTGCGCACTAGGCTTC
>JAODAL010084417.1:0-10924 GCA_025379985.1 Phyllomedusa bahiana
AAAAATCTCAGGAGAAGAAGGGGGCCTTTCCCTTTTTTTTTGGGTACCCCTAAGCCCCCCTGTCTACATTAACCCAGCTACACGGTCCCCCTGCGATCCAATGCCCCCCCCTCCACATTTAGCCCACTAATTTTTGCCCCAAGGTACAAACTCTTCTCTCTTGTCAATCGCCCCATGTCACTTTTTTTGCCCTCTGTCTAAAATGCGAGCTACCAAGTAGAAAAACATGCTCACTTTGCACAGCGCTTTTCACCCTGGACCTCTTGTCCAGTATGCATACATATGGCAGATTGTGCACGCGGGAAAGTTGCCGTGAAGGCCCATTACCCCGGGGGCCCAACAGCAAGAGGGGGAAAAAAAAAAAAAAAAGTTAATGAGATTTGAGGATTAAATAAAAAGGTTTTTTTTTACTTACCTGTTTTTTTTTCCCCTTTTTTTTTAAAACCCCGGTTTGAACTCCGCACTCTGTTATCAAACAAGCACTCAGTTTAAAGAAACCCAAAAGCAATGGAGCACTCAGTCAATCTATTTACCTGCCTGATGGGGACGAACGCCCTGAAACAGCTGTCTGCAGTTAATATCGGTTTTTTCGGATCCCTTCACAGTGAAAGGGCTCAGTAAGTAAAAAGTGGATGGAGGAATACTTACCCCAATCAGTGGCACTGCAGTGTCCTTGCTCACTTCCCATGAGCCATTTAGAAAATAGTAAGGTTTCAGTGGAGTGACTAATGGTGTATAAGTCTTCACACACCTGCATGGTGATTCTCCCTAATGAGGAGCATTACACTTTTTGAGATACATCTAAAGCCTTTCACCACCAATCTTTTTTACCTGCATGATTAGGGGCAAAAACCCGAAAAGCTGTCTGCAAAGTATATTGGTTGGCCTGATCCTAAATTTTCCCGTGCCAAAGGGTCAGTAAAACAAAAGGGGATTGGGGAATACTGTACCAACGGGGGCACTGCAGAGTCCTTGTTCACTTCCCATGGCCCGTATGGGGCTCTCCCATTGAGGAAAATTTTAATTTTGGAATCCTCTAAAGCCTCTCACCAGTCATCATATTTTTTACCTGCATGATAGGAGCAAACACCCTAAACAGTGTCTGCAGATTTAAAATCTGGCGGCTCTGATCGCATTCACATTGCAAAGTCAGTAAGTCCCGAAGGGTTGAGAATCTGTATCCAACGGGGGCGCTGCAGAGCCCTTTATCACTTCCCGAGCCCTTTACAAGTATTTAATTTCAGTGGAGCGACTAAAGGGTATAATTTTCCGCACACCTACATGGTGACTCTTTTCCCAATGAAAAAATTTTACCTTTTTTAACTACCCTAAGCCTCTCATAGCCAATAGTATTCTACTCTGCCGATGAGGGGGAAAAACCCTGAAAAGGTCTCAGACGAATATCTGGTTTGGGTCTGATCCAACACATTGCAAGACTTTAATTAGCACTGGATTTAGGTATCTGTATCCAATCGGTGGGATGCAGAGTCCTAACTCCTTTTCCATGAGCCCTTTAAATATGTAAGATTTTTATGGAGCGACTAATGATTATAAGTCTCCCACCCTACACGGCCTTCCCTAATGAGGAACATTACACCTTTTTAGCTACCTCTAAGGCCACTCACCACCCAAACTATTCTGCCTGCACTGATGAGGGACAAACACCCTTAAATGTCTCAGATGAAAAAACTGGTTTGGCCCCCCCTTCACATTGAATGGCTCACTAAGTCAGCAGTGACTTGAGGAACGCTGTATCCAATTGGTGGCACTGCAGAGTCTTTTCTCACTTTCCATGAGCCCTACATGGTGCCTCTCCCTAATGAGGAACATTACACCTTTTGACCTACCTCTAGGGCCTCTCACCAGTTAACCAGTATCTACTCTGCACTGATGAGGGGCAAACACCCTGAAACAGCTGTCTGCAGATGAATATCTGGTTGGCTCTGATCCTATTCACATTGCAAGGCTCCGTAAGTCAGAAATGGATTGAGGAATACTGTATCCAATCTGTGGTGCTGCAGAGTCCTTGCTCACTTCCCATTAGCCATTTAGAAAATAGTAAGGTTTCACTGGACAGACTAATGGTGTATAAGTCTCCATACACCTATGTGGTGACTCTTTCTATTGAGGAACATTATACCTTTTGAGATACCTCTAGAACCTCTCACCAGCCAATCAGTATTCTACTCAGCACTGATGAGGGGCAAACTTCTCAAAACAGCTGTCTGCAGATGAATATCTGGTCGGCTCTGATCCCATTCACATTGCAAGGCTCATTAAGTCAGCAGTGAATACAATCGGTCATGCTGCAGAGTCCTTGATCACTTCCCATGAGCCCTTTACAATATATTTAGGTTTCAGTGGAGCAACTAATGGTGTATAAGTCTCTACACACCTACATGGTTACTCTCCCCAATTATGAGCATTATACATTTTGAGCTACCTCTAGAGCCCCTCATCAGCCAATCAGTATTCTACTCTGCACTGATGAGGGGCAAAAACCCTGAAACAGCTGTCTGCAAACGAAGATCTGGTTGGCTCTGATCCCAATCACATTGCAAGACTCATTAAGTCAGCACTGGATTGAGGTATACTGTATCCAATCGGTGGCACTGCAGAGTCCTAACTCACTTTCCATGAGCCCTTTAGACCAGTGATTTTCAACCTTTTTTGAGCCACGGCACTCTTTTTACACTTAAAAAATCCCGGGGCACACCACCAACCAAAATGGCACAAAATGACACTAAAACAGTACATATTATACATATAGTTAATGATATCGATTCTAGCGAGAGATGCCGTCCCTGTAGCCAATGTGCCTCCATTGTAGCCAGTGATGCCCCCCTGTAGCCAGTGATTCCCCCCTTGTAGCCAGTGATGCCCCCCTTGTAGCCAGTGATGCCCCCCTTGTAGCCAGTGATGCCCCCCTTGTAGCCAGTGATGCCCCCCCTTGTAGCCAGTGATGCCCCCCTTATAGCCAGTGATGCCCCCATTGTAGCCAGTGTGCCCCCCATTGTAGCCAGTGTGCCCCTTTTGTAGCCAGTTTTGCCCTCATTGTAGCCAGGATGCCCCTTGTAGCCAGTGTGCCCCCCTTGTAGCCAGTGTGCCCCCCCCTTGGATCCAGTGTGCCCCCCTTGTAGCCAGTGTGCCATCATTGTAGCCTGTGTGCCCCCCTTGTAGCCTGGATGCCCCCCTTGTAGCAAGTGTGCCCCCTTGTAGCCAGTGTGCCCCCCTTGTAGCCAGTGTGCCCCACTTGTAGCCAGTGTGCCCCATTGTAGCCAGTGATGCCCCTCTTGTAGCCAGTGATGCCCCTGTAAGTAATTATAAAATAACAAAAGGTACTCACCTGGGTCCGTGCGTCCCGGTCCGGAGCTGCTCAGCAGTGGGAGCTGCAGAGCGGTGTAAGCGGTGTGACGTCATCACGCTGCTTACACTGCATGCAGGTCCCAGAGGTCTCCTCGGCGGCAGAGCTGCCAGCCGAGGAGACCCAGCGTCACAGGGGGGCGGGTGTGAGCTGTGCGCCCCCTGTGACGCTGATACAGGGGAGGAGTCAGGACAGGAACGATCCGTCCCGCTCCTCCCTGCAGCTGCTGGCTCTGCGCGGGTTGTTATAAAACAGTCAGAGTCAGGGGCGCTCCTCCGGGCGGGCAGGGCGGCCGCGGTGCCCCCCCGGGTGAGCGGAGCCTCGGCGCCCCGGGCGACCGCACGCCCTGCCCGCCCCTAGGAACGGCCCTGAACAAAACACAGGGCGCACCATAGTTTGGGGAACTTTCCCCGCGGCACAAAGGTTGAAAATCACTGCTTTAGACTATAGTAAGGTTTTCAGTCACCACACACCTACATGGTGACTCTTTCTAATGAGGAACATTATACCTTTTGAGATACCTCTAAAGCCTCTCACCAGTCAACCAGTATCTACTCTGCACTGATGAGGAGCAAATACCCTGAAACAGCTGTCTGCATATGAATATATGGTTGTCTCTGATCCCATTCACATTGCAAGGCTCATTAAGTCATCAGTGGATACAATCGTTGGTGCTGCAGAGTTTTTGCTCACTTCCCTTGAGCCCTTTAGAATATAGTAAGGCTTCAGTGGAGCGACTAATGGTGTATAAGTCTCCATACACCTACATGGTGACTCACCTTAAGGAGAAAAATTACACCTTTTGAGATACCTCTAAAGCCTCTCAACAGCCAACCAGTATCTACTCTGCACTGATGAGGGGCAAACACATCGAAACAGTTGTCTGCAGATGAATATCTGGGTGGCTGTAATCCCACTCGCATTGCAAGGCTCCGATATGAATTGAGGAGCATTAGATTCAATAGGTGGTGCTGCAGACGCCCAGTTCTTTTCCCTTGAGCCTTTTTGAGAATATCTTAATAGAGTTTATGACTTGGCACCCCCACGAACCCTAGAATAAAGTGTTCATATTGGATATCTATGGATCCCCAAGACATTGTTGACTTAAAGAGGTTGTCTCACTACAAAGATTAGCTTTCAACATGTAGGGAATGGTAAATGAAGACTTTTTCCAAATCCATTGCTTTGTTTATTTTATTTTGTTGAGGAGATAAGAGATTTTATCTGCTCTGAGTGCACACAGGTTTCTCTAGTTACCATCCTGCTCTCCCTTACGCTTTGTCTTATCTGAGAGCAGGACGTGAATTCACCACATGACAGGCAATTTGCTATAAACTGTGTACGGAGATCACTATACAGAGACCTTGCTGTAGAGTGACTGAGCATGTGTGTCCTCCAGCCTCAGCGCATTAAGTGGACGTGCACATTGCTATACACTGTACAGAGATCACTATGAAAAGGACCTGGCTGTAGAGTGACTGAGCATGTGTGCCCTCCAGCCTCAGCTCATTAGGTGGATGTGCACATTGCTCTACACTGAACAGAGATCACTATACAGAGACCTGGCTGTAGGGGGAGTGACTGAGCATGTGTGTCCTCCAGCGTCAGCTCATTAGGTGGAGGTGCACATTGCTAAACACTGTACAGAGATCACTATAAAGAGACCTGGCTGTAGAGCATACATGCCAACTTTTGAAAGTAAAAAAGCAGGGAATTTGAAGGCGGCGTGCGTAGTCAAAAATTTGCATATCCACGCCCATCTTGCATGTAAGCCACACCCCCTTCAAAAAAACCCACACCCTACTCCACCTAACTGTGTAATGGCTCTGGAAGAAAGCTAAATTAGGGTTTTGGCGTCACCCAGCTTCCCTGGACTGTTGGATGGTCTATTCAGCCTCCAGGAGAGCTGGGAGATACCGCCAAACTGTGTCCCAATAGGTAGGTATCTCGGTGGCCTATTTTGAACCCTGTAACTAGGGAGTAGCCTCCTGTAGCCAGGTTAATGCCCCATTCTACCAGGTAGCATGTTCCCAATAGCCCGATAGTTTCCCCTTACAGCCCAGGTAGTGCCCTTACGCCAGGTAGTGCCCTTACATTTCCCGGTAGTGCCTCCCTTAGCCAGGTAGTGCCCTCAATAGCCAGGTCGTGCCCTCAATAGCCAGGCAGTGCCTCCAATAGCCAGGTAGTGTCCCCAATAGCCAGGTAGTGCCCCTAATAGCCACTTAGATGCTCCTTACAGCCAGGTAGTTCCCCCAATAGCCAGGCAGATGCCCCCTTTATCCAGGTAGATGCCCCCATGCCAGGCAGATGCCCCCATGAGCCAGGCAGATGCCTCCTTTATCCAGGCAGATGCCCCCATACCAGACAGATGCCCCCATGAGCCAGGCAGATGCCCCCTTTATCCAGGTAGATACCCCCATGCCAGGCAGATGCCCCCATGAGCCAGGTAGATGCCCCATGCCAGGCAGATGCCCCCCATGAGCCCTTCAGATGCCCCCGTTATCCAGGTAGATGCCCCCATGAGCCAGGCAGATGCCCCCTTTATCCAGGTAGATGCCCCCATGCCAGGCAGATGCCCCCATGAGCCAGGCAGATGCCCCCTTTATCCAGGCAGATGCCCCCATGCCAGGCAGATGCCCCCTTTATCCAGGCAGATGCCCCCATGAGCCAGGCAGATGCCCCCTTTATCCAGGGAGATGCCCCCATGAGCCCGGCAGATGCCCCCCTGAGCCAGGCAGATGCCCCCGGGAGCAGGGGGGTGCCCCCATGAGCCAGGCAGTGCCCCTATAGCTAGTAACAATAAAATAATAAAACCTACTTCACACTCCTCCCCTCACATGCACTCAGTCACTGCACACACACCCCTCCCATCACAGGCAATCAGACACCCCCTCCCCACACATACAGCCATCCCTGCACTCACCTGTCCTGCTGGCTTCCTAGTTTTTCAAACTCGGGGAAAGGGGGCGGAGATTCGTGGGTCCCGTTAAGCCCCGCCCCCTACCCCTGCAATGCTCTCCCAGCTTCCTCTGAAGCTAGGAGAACATTGCCGGCGGCGGCTCAGGACAGAGGCTTTAGGGCAGCGTCAAGAGACGCTGCCCAATGCCTCTGTACACAGATAACCTCCAGCTTCTCTAAAGAGGCGGGAGGTTATGCCACCCTAGCGGGGGGCGGGACACGGCCCCCATTAGCAGGAGTGACCCACCAAAAACGGGAGGGTTGGCAACTATGCTGTAGAGTGACTGAGCATGTGTGTCCTCCAGCCTCAGTTCATTTGATGGACGTGCACATTTCTATACACTGTGTACAGAGATCACTATGCAGAGACCTGGTTGTAGAGTGACTGAGCACGTGTGCCCTCCAGCCTCAGCTCATTAGGTGGATGTGCACATTGCTACACACTGTACAGAGATCACTATGCAGAGGCCTGACTGTAGAGTGACTGAGCATGTGTGTCCTCCAGCCTCAGCTCATTAGGTGGACATGCACATTGCTATACACTCTACAGAGATCACTATACAGAGACCTGGCTGTAGGGGGAGTGACTGAGCATGTGTGTCCTCCAGTCTCAGCTCATTAGGTGGACATGCACATTGCTATACACTCTACAGAGATCACTATGCAGAAACCTGGCTGTAGGGGTGTGACTGAGCAAGTGTGTCCTCCAGCCTCAGCTCATTAGGTGGACATGCACATTGCTATACACTGTACAGAGATCACTATACAGAAACCTGGCTGTAGAGTGACTGAACATGTGTGTCCTCCAGTACTCAGCTGAACATACACATACTATACACCAGGAGGCATAATTCCTATAATACAATATTTGTTTAAAATTTGGTCCATTATTTAAGTACACTTGCTCCTTATGGAAAAATCCCTTTAGATTTTGTATTTGGTCTCCATGTGCTTATTTTTTACTTTATAAAATATATATAAAATATATATAAAATTATAATATATATATATATATAATATATAATATATTTTTATATTATATAATATATATAAAAATATTACAATAATATATATATATATATATATATATATACATATATATATAGAACTAATTCAAATAGATCCTGTAATTTTTTACAGTTTTTACAATAAATCGTGCAATAAGTCCAATACTTCCTTCACTAAACAGACTTTGTGCCACACATGACTCAAGAAAAAGTTTTCTGCTCCTGTGGGAGTCTCCCAGGGTGTCCCATGACTCCTCTCAGCCAATCAGAGTCTTTGAAATCAGTTTTGTAGCAGTCGCTCCACCACATGATACTTTTCATAACTTCTAACTGGCGGAGAGGAGTCATGTGACACTTCAGAGACACCCCCCCCCCCCCTATTTATCATTATAGGGGTGTTTAATGGCTGCACTTGTACCCTCTGCTGTCACTGGATTAGGGAATGAAACTTATGACCACATTATAATAAGGTTTGTTCCACTACATTTTTATGAGAAAAACCTCTCAGTCTTCACCTTGTATGAGAAAAATAATACAATTTATGTTCGTTTAAACTTTTTTGAACATTTGAAATCAAAATCATAAAGATCAGTTTCCATAATTTGAAAGGGTGCAAAGGCCCCATAAATTGACTATTGATCCAAACCCCAATTTCCCTGATCACCCTTTATCCACACTGTAAAATTAGTTTCTGCATTTTTCGTAGCTGCTTTTATTTACAGCCGATGCTTTGTTTCTTTCTTGTCATTTTCTTAGCTTTTATACTTTCAGGCAATTCTCAGTGGTCACAGTGAGTCTGATTCACACTGATCCATGGTGACAAAATTAGCTTACTTTTTCCAGCTGAGCAGATTATTACAGCAGTGACTTGATGAACATGAGCAGTGCCACACTCCCAGAACTGATGACTCTTCCTACAGTAAAAACAAAATAATAATAATTAGTCAAGAAAGCAAAAGAAAATAATTTTGTGTTTTCTCCGTAGTCAGCCAGAAAAAAATTTGGAGCCTTCATTTTTGGGCTTGTAAAATTTTGATGAAAATGATTAAAAAAAAGCCCCCAAATGGTGAATGCTTCCCCAGGGAAAGATAGAAATAAATAAAAAAAAAAAAAAATTTAAAAACCTTGTAGAAGAAACCCGGAGGAATTTAAAGCAGAATTGAATATTTTGAAATTTTTTTTTTAAAGGATAAACATTTGTGTGAAATGAGGACTTTACACTCTGAATTATACAACAAGTACTATAGTGGGGAAAAAGGTACCAGGCTCTGCAGATGTATATTACCTCCATACAGTACCATATATTTTAGACTCCCTGTAATAGGCTCTTAGACTGATATTTCCTCCCTACTTTACCATATATGGTAGGGGACCAGTGTAACAGGCTCGCGACTGTATATTACCCCCATAATGATCATATATGGGAACCCCAAGTACACAGGTCTGCAACTGTATATTACCCCATCAGGACCATATAGTGCTAAACCCATGACCAGGCTCTGCAGACTTATATTACCTGCATAAAATGACCATAAGTGGGAGGGACCATTACACAGGCTTGCAGACTGTATATTACCCCCCAAAGTGATCAATAGGGTAGACACAAGGTACACAGGCTCTGCAACTGTATTTACCTCCCAAAAGTACCATATGTGCAACTCCAGTGTACACAGGCCTGCAACTTATTTACCCCATCAGTGACCATATATGGCAGTTACCATGTACCAGGCTCTGAACGTAATTACCCCCATACAGTACCATATAGTGGTAGACACCATTGTAACAGGCTCTGCAAGATATTCCTTCATACATGACCAATAGTGGTAGTCACCCTGCACAGGGGCCCGCAGACTGTATATTACCCCCCTACAGTGACAATATGGTGATAGAACCAGTGTCACAGGCTCTGCAGACTGATATTTCCTCCCCAAAGGACCAAAGTGGGTGACATCAGTACACAGGCCGCAGATGTATATTTCCTCCATACAGTGACCCTATGTGGAACACATGTACACAGGGGTCTGCAGATTATATTACCTCCATACAGTGACCATATAGTGGTAGATATCATGTACACAGGCTCTGCAGGCTGTAATACCTCCAAACAGTGACCCAAAAAAGGTAGACACCAGTGTTCACAGACTTGCAGACTGTAATAAAACCCCCATTCAGTGACCAATAGTGGGAGACACCCGATACCAGGGTCTGCAACTGTAATTTCCCCATACATGGCCAAATAGTGGTAAATCCCTGTACACGGCCCCTGCAGGGCTGATATTACCTCCATACAGTGACCATTATCAAATCCAGTGTCACAGGTCTGCAGACTGTTTATTACCTGCAAAAGTGACCATATAGTGGCAGTTCCATGTCACAGGGTCTGCAGATGTATAAATTTCCTCCATACAGTGACCATATGGGTGACTCAGTTACACAGGCTCTGCAGACTGTAAATTACCCCCATACGTGACCAATAGTGGTAGACACCCTGCACAGGCTCTGCAGACTGATATTTCCTCCATACAGTGACCAAAGTGGTAGATATCAGTGTACAGGCTCTTCAGGGTGTATATTACCTCCATACAGTGACCCTATATGGGGAAAAACCCTGTTCACAGACTCTGCGCTGTATATAACCACCATACAGTGACCATATAGTGGAACACCCCGATACAAGGCTCTGCAGACTGTATATTACCTCATACAGGGGCCAATAGTGGTAGACACCATGTACACAGGGTTGCAGCTGTATATTCCTCCATACAGTGACTATAGTGGTAGACACAAGTGTACACAGGGTCTGCAAATGTAATTTCCTCCCCTACAGTGACCATTAGGGGGGAGACAAATGTTACCAGGGTCAGCAGACGTATTTACCTCCATACAGGACCTATAGTGGGGGACACCAGTGTACACAGGCCTGAGACTGTTATTACCCCCTACAGAGCCATATAGTGGTAGACACCAGGGACACAGGGTCTCAAAATGTATATTACCTCCTACAGTGACCTAAAAATGGGGAACCAAGTTACACAGGGTTGCAACGTATATTACTCCCCTCAGTGACCATAAGTGTTTGACAACAGTGTAACAGGGTCTGAACTGTATATCCTCCAACAGTGACCCAAAAGTGGTAACACATGTACACGACTCTGCAACGTATTTTCCTCCATACATGCCATAAAGTGGGAGACACAATGACACAGGCTCTGAGCTGATATTACCTCCATACAGTGACCATATAGTGGGGAGACACCCGTGTACACAGTCTTCAGACTGTATTTACCTCCAACATGACCATATATGGTAGACCCAGTGTACACAGTCTCTACAGACTGATATTACCTCCATGTGACTATATCAGGGGCGTCGCTAGGCTGTTTTTTTTTCGGGGGTCGGGCCCCGAATAAAACCCCCTGTGCCCGAGTCTCCCGGGCTCCAGCCTTGCCTGGGCCTGGAGCACCGACTGGCCCTTCAGCTGATTTGTGTCCCCTGGTTTCACACACGCTGAGGGTTCTCCGGGCAGAGAGCGAGCCTCCCTGCCCCCGCAGACAGTGCGGACCCGCAGGTAAAAACCGAGGCTGCCCTCCGGCTA
>JAODAL010084418.1:0-10924 GCA_025379985.1 Phyllomedusa bahiana
CCAATGAAATACAACACATTACTAAAAAAATTTCTGTATCCTAATGTACAAGGTGGGTCTTTGAACAAAACTGGGCTGCACAAAATAAAAGGTATTATTTCACCTCAGGTGCGAGGTGTGCTGGCCAAAAACTGGTAAAAAAAAATCCATTTCAATGCAGGGTCAAAGCAGAGTCTGGGCTGCACAATATACACTCTCCTTTCAAAAGCCTGCCTGCCTGCCTGTCTTTCTGTGTTCGCCCGCACCTCCCCACCCCCACGGCTGTACCACGCTAGATGCCTCTTTAAAAGTCTTTGTCTAAACTTAACTAAGAGCTGAAATTCTCTAATCTATATGTTCTAATGTTCACAGCTAAAAGCATAGTTGTCTGTATGAATAAAGAGAACTGTATCACTGAACTGAGCTGAGCTGTATTGAGAGATATCTAGCACACGTCCTGCTCTATTGAGAGACACTGAAACACAGATGATGAACAGGAAAAACCTGTTCTATTCAAAAGGGAGGTCATTTGATTTTTCCAGCCAATGACAACCATACACATCAGAGTCATGACGTCGCACACCCAGCTCACCCTGCTCTATCCTATAAGCTGATTCACTGGCCTCCAAAATGACAGGAAGTGCCGAAAATGGCGCAATAGTTATAGATTATGCGCAGATTCTCACCTAAAATATTGCATAATCGGAAATTTCCGATCAACCTAAAAACCGTGCCGATTTCAACTTTGTTGATTATAATCGCTCATCCCTTGTCAGCGGCACTCACCTGTCCTCAACCCGCCTCTGTCCCGTTCGGGTCACAGAAAACTAGTATGTGGTCTGGGCTCAGCGTCACTATACAGCGAGGACGAACAATTTGAGGACAGTCAGCAGCTACTAGGCAACGAAGAGGTGGGGCAGACATTCCCTGCTTCTTGCAGTAATGATGTGGATAGTGGCATGGGAGGTTTTTTGGCGGGGGCGGCCCAGCCTCTGCATTCCAAGACCGTTGAGGAGGACAGCAGTGATGATCAAACACTCATGAAGTATAAACGTGGTGGTTTGAATCCAGTTTCTGCATTGCACCAGTTTGTTCAAATTCAGAGTATGGAACTTGAACTGAAGGAGACCATAACTACAGGGAATGTTTTAGGTGCTTATTTTGCATTCTGTGCCATTGTTGATTGAATTCAGTACAAAACTGGAATGGGACAGAACAAAAAAAATCAAAAGCAAATGCTGCAAAACTGGCTTTGTATGAACTTCTTCAGTATGAAGAATGTGAATCATATGTCCAACTTACAGAAACTAAAAACAAGTCCTTCTGGAGGCCCTCCCTTGTTACCAGTGGAACAAATTACATCCACACAGATTTCAGGTGGTTTAAGAAAGCAAGTTGATAAACGTTCATTTGTTCATGAACAAATCACAGGTGATAAAGGAAACGTTTGCTGAACTTGTACCTAGGTGTCCAGATTTTGAAAGCTGAGGAAATTCTTTAGCTGCATCTGTAATGGAAAAGGAAAATGGAAATGGAAAACACAACCGCCTCCAAGACTATAAAATAAATAATAATAATAATAATAATAATAATTTTTAAAGGCTATAGAGAAAGAGCATCCTTCAGCCTCGTCTGTCATATCCGTGTACCGTACCTCTTGCCTTCGTCCCTTGACCACGAACCATTGCCGCCTGTCCCCGACTCCGAGTTTGCCTTACGATTTAGTACCATGCTACACCTCGGCTGCCACCACAAGCAACTCGCGTCATGGGTAGCGACCTGGTAGACTCCCGCCATAGCAAGTCCACCCCGCTTTGCGGCGGGTTCTGGTGAAAACTGGGACCTACTTAGACCCCGCTCCCTGGCGTGGCTATTTCCATCACTTGCGGTGGTCCAGTGGATCCACTACTGCTGTCCATGGCAATATGAAGCAGTGTAATGACGTTATTCATCGCATAGTCCTGGCGACTGAGAAATAACGCATGTCCGCATGAAAGGACCTGAGCAAACGGCAGGTGTCACGCATGAGCTGCCACTGGCCGATGTTAAAATTACACAGGGGTGTACTGCTGTCCGCTTGGATCAGCAATAAATCATTAGTAGCCTTTCTGTCTTCATAGAGTCGTTCCAACAAATAGAGTCTGGAATTCCACCGTTTGGAAATGTCACAAATCAGCCTAAAGTGGGGGGGGGCAGGTCTGCCGCTGCAGCTTAAGGAGGGTGTGCTTGGTGGTGTAAGAACGGCTGAAGTGCGTGCAAAGTTTCCTGGACCTTTTTAGAATGTCTTGCAGATGGGTGTATGACTTGAGCAACCTGATTGAGCATTTCCTCCCGTGTGTGACTTCGTTCGACCAGGGCAATCATCCTGTCCACTTGGATCATCAAAAATCGTTAATGGCCTTGCTCTGTTCATAAATTTCCCCCTGTTAATATATTTATTCCTGTACATCAATTTCCCCCTGTTAATATATTTATTCCTGTTCATCAATTTTCCCCTGTTTATAAATTTCCCCCTGTTGATATATTTATTCCGGGTCATCAATTTCCCCCTGTTCATCAGTTCCTGTCTGCCTGTGTACCTGACCTTTCTGCTGACCTCGAATCTCCGCCGCCTGCCCTGACCTGTTGGCTTGACCTTTGACTACGAGTTTCATCTTAGATTCGGTACCTCGCTGCGCCTCGGCTGCCACCACAAACTAGTCCTGCCACCGCAGGAGTAGCGACCTGGTAGGACTACCGCCGCAGAAAGTCCATCCTGCCTAGAATCAGGCTCTGGTGAAAACAGGGACCTACTTAGACCCCGCTCCCTGGCGTGGCCGCTACCACCGCTTGTGGTGGTCCAGAGGAGCCACTACCCATGTCGTTACAATGGCAGAAATGAATGCTCTCATAGAATTGTGAATGTCCTCCAGCTCCTTCTTATAAAAATTCTTGTACTTTTTTTTATATAACTTAAAATTCCATGACAGAAATGATGAACAGGCTGTTTATCATTTCTGTCATGGAATTTTAAGTTATATAAATAAAGTACAAGAATTTTTATATAAGAGGAGCTGGAGGACATTCACAATTCTTGAGAGTATACCAAAAAAGTCCTTTTGAATCATTGGACTACCTCCGTGCTCTTCACCCCAGCCACGTCTTGGGAATTTCGCCCAACTTTAATTAAGTGCTAAGGAGACCTACATCCCAGGGTGAAGCGGTGCTAAATTGTCTGCTTGTAAGAAGTGAATGCTACGTTTCCTGACTAGTTCTTTGAATGGTGCACAGTGCACCACTTGAAAAGGGAGGGACTGCAGTACCACCAACTTGGACAGCCGCAGGGTCAGCTTCTGCACTTAGGGATGGCTAGATGCATACTGCTGTCTCTTGTCAATCTTCTCGGTGAACGACTGCTGGCACCATGATTGTCGAGGTGCAGGAGTATCTGGACCAGTAGATGATGTTATAGACAGGGAGTTGTCTTCGGCAGAAGTGGTGAAGCCTTGACTGCCTGAAATGGGAAGGGATGCCACCGGGGGGCTGATGTGTTTGGGAAAAAGGATTTGGGCCACCCACACCCGAAACACGTATGGGTGACACTGCCCTAATGTTGATGCAGGGCCGTGGTTTTTAACAATTTGGGCCATGGTCACAAATTTACCTTTTTTTGCCCACAGATTCTACATAAAGTTATGGGCAAACCCCCCCCTGGTGTCTCGCAAAAAAATACACACTGTTTTGGGAGGTGGATTTTACCCCCCAAAAACTCCGCACGACTAAATTTTTTTTACCCGGGCCCCGGAAAAAACCCGGGGAGCCCCTGTGGGCCCCTACTTTCTTTGACCTGCCCAAAATTTTTTGGCTAAACTGTGGCCGTTTTTTTCTTCCCCCAACTTTTGCACTTCGCCCCCCTGTGACTTTTTCCCCCAAACCCACAAAAATACCGACTTACGGGGTGCTTCCCCTTTTCCTACCCCCATGCTGCCCCGCTCTCTTTTCCCCCAAAGATAATGATTTAACCCCTTTTTACAATGTTTGTTTTGGGTCATTTTTCATACATCCCCATGGCTTTCAGACCAAACCCCCGTTTTTAAGACACCCACTTTACATCTCTGGCCCCCGACAAAAAACTCCTTTCTGTCCCAAAATCCCCGATTTTTTCTGTCCGCCCAAAAGCCCCTTCCCAAAAAAAATTAAGGGAAAAGAAAACGAAAACTTTCCCGGGCCCGGGGAAAAAAAATGGGGAGTCCCAAAGGGAGGCGAACCCCTAGGGCGCCACTTTAACCCCGGGGGAAAAGGGGGGACAAGGAGGGGTTTGGGGTGGGGTGAATTTTCCCTTTGGGGGGCACTTTTTTGCCTTGGGTTTTAAAAGGGGACCTTAAATTTTTCCCCCGCCTTGCTTGCCTTCACCCGGCTCCCCAAATGCTACCCCGGGGACAAACGATTAAATGGGGGGTTTCCTGTCCCCTGCCGTCCACCTCAACCTGTTGCTGCCCCAAAGCCTGGGCCCCCAAAAACATAAGCCCCCCTGCAACCTCCTCATCACTATTTTTCCCTCTTCGCAAATAGCAGCAGATGTCTTTTCCCCACCCCCCTTTTCTGCCCACTGTCCACAAAAATTTTGTCCCCCACTGGGAAAAGTGGTGCAGAGGCCACAGCACAAGGTATTCTCGCCTTTTGGGGAAAACAAACAGGAAAAGAGTGGGGTTTTTTGGGGCAGGTGAGAGCCCCTCACCGTTCCCGGGCCCTGGGGAACCCAGGGGGGGTTTTTTTGGGGAAAACCCACCGCCCTTGGGTGGGTTTGTCCGATGTCATCTGGGAGAAAGTATTTCACCTAGTGTTGGTCAACACTGGCCTGTTAGATGACACGGGATTTTGTGGCTTCACAGGGTGACTGCTGCGGGTAAACGTTCCCTTTACTGGCTGCGATCTGTGGTGGCTCCAGAAACCTACTTCTGTGTTCTTTCGTAGAATCTTAGCCCTCATCTTGTTTTTTTCCAGCTGCCATGACTTTATCAGGCTGCATTCCAGCTTCAGTTTTTTGGTCAATTTTAGAGTGAAGCTATTTTAAAAGCGGTGGCAGTCATGTGCGTGTCATACTAAAATACAGCATTGTATGAAGATCAAACCAAGCTCCCTCTGTACATTTAAGCAGGGCACAATGTTCTACAGCACCCTACAGGCTCTGTGCAGCCTGGAAATAGCTGTTTAACGCAATTCGTCCCAAAGTAATTCGGACCGAAACGGATTTTGTCGGAGAATTCGGCGAAGTTGGCGAACCGAATTTTACAGAAATTTGCCCATCTCTAGTTATAACCATGATCAACCTTTTTATGAAATACATAGACCAAGTTTTAATCCATCACAACTATCAAAGAAAGAAAAAAACAGAATAAAAATCAACAACCAAACCACAGAAAGGGGTATAAAGCCTGGGAATTGAATAAAACTTATTTTATTTAAACACAATAAAAAGGGTCCCCAAATCCCCTAAATCCAATTAAAAAATTTTTAAAACCCCAACCCAAAAACACTCCCTGACCAAAAAAAGGGGTATTTCCCCCAAAAGGTGTCCCAACCCTCGTACCCCTAAACAACCCTGGGACTACAGCTATAATGGGCCCTATAATATTAAATATATACAATGACACACCAAAAAACAGAAAAATAAATTTACAATAATAGGGGTCCAAAAGCCAAAAAATAGCCACTTGGCCCCATAGGTAAATTAGTATTCCAGAACGACCCAAACACAACCTTAGGGCGCCAAAAACAGGGACCCCCCTTTAACTCCGACCTTTTCCTAAAAGTTTGTATGGGGGTTCATCAGGGAACAATGGGAGTGAAGGGTAAAAAATAACATTATCAAAAACTTCCAAATAAATATAAATTATCAAACTCCCCCCGATAATAGGTCATTTAAATTGTGAAAACCAGAGCCTAAGATACATCAGTGGATCCCCCTCCCACCCACAAAAGGGTAGCGATATGGTGGACAAGTAGCTAGACAAGAGAGGGTAAAGTACTTCCCCCAAATTTGGGTAAAACACGGGTGCAGATTCTGCCGCCAAACAAAGCAAAAGCAGAAAAAATGTATTATACGGCATCCCCAAAGTTTACTCGCTGCCCGTCGAAGCGCGAAGCTATTTTCCAAATATCAAAAAGCGTCCCCCTCACAGTCGCCCTCGCTCTAAGAGGGATTGGTCCCCATGTCCCACCGCACATGCGTGCAAGAAAAATCCCGCAAACAGGGGATCGGCAATCTAGACAAAAGAATACTTGCCAGTCCCCCGCGCGTGGCCAAGGAATACAACAAAAAGATAGTAAAACGCAAATCTCAGTGTCGGGGATTCCTAAGAGGTATGAAAATTAGTCAACCAACAAAGGACACCTAATTCCCCCGATGTTAAGAACTTATCATACCCCTACTGAGTAGTATTATAAACTCCCGCCCCTTTATTAGGTAAACCCTGCGTAACGGTTTGGACCCCCCCTTTTGCCTTCAGAACGCCCCCAAATTTTTTGTGGCAAGATTCAAAAAGGGGTTGCAACGATCCAATTGGTACCCGGGCCCCCAAAAGTGCCAAGAAAAAAAATTTTCCCACAAAAAGACCCACCACCACCCCTGAACCCTTGTACAAGCAGAGGATCCCGCTTTCATGTTGTTGACGCCAAAATTTTACCCCCACCATCCAATCGACAAAATCGAATCACAACCAGGCAACGTTTTTCCAACTTCAAATTCCAATTTCGATGAGCTTGGGAAATTGGAGCCCAGTTTTCCGTTTTTTAACTGAAAGGATCGCCCCCGGTGTGGTCTTCGCTGCTGTACCCCCATCTGCCCAAAGTTCGCCGTCTGTGCTTTCAGGATGCCTTTCTCCCTCCCTTGGGTTGTAAGGGGTGGCATTTACACTGTTGCCTTTCTATCAGCTCGAACCTTGCCCTTTCCCTTTGACCTCTGCTCAAAAAGGGCATTTCCGCCCACGACTGCCGCTCACGGAGTTTTTTCTTTTTGGGACCATTCTCTGTAAACCCTAGAGAGGTTTGCATAAAATCCGGGATCAGCATTTTCTAAATAAAAACCCACCCTTCTGGCCCAAAAACCCAGCCACGTTAAAGCACTAAATCCCCCTTTCTTCCCCCATACTGATGTGGGTTGAATCGGAATGTCTTCCCTTTCACATCCAAATGCCGAGTTGCCGCCATGTGATTGCTGATTTAAAATTAAGTGTTAACGACTTGGACGGGTTCCCTAAAAAAGGGGCCGGTGAGGTTTAAAAATAATATATTAATAATATAATATAAATATTATATAATATTATATATATACACATACACATACACACCCCGGCCACTTTATTAGGTACCCATGCTAGAACGGGGGGACCCCCTTTCCCTTTCAGAATGCCCAATTCTTCGGGGCATAGTTCCACAAGGTGTTGCAACGTGCTCAATTGGTACCAAGGGGGCCCAAAGGTGCCAAAAAATTTTTCCCCACACCATACACCACCACCACCGAACCGTTAAACAAGGGGGAGGGATCCTGCTTTCATTTGTTGATGCCAAATTTGACCCCCTCCAATGTCGCAGCGAAATCGGACCATAGACCGGGCAACGTTTTTTCAATTTTACGCCCATTTCGATGACTTGGGCAAATTTGGGAGCTCTTTCCCTGTTCTTAGCTAAAGGGGTGGACCCGTGGTTTTTCCGCTGTACCCATCTGCCTCAAAGTTCGCCAAAAGTGCTTTCAGAATCTCTTCTCTACCTTGGTTGTAACGGGGGGGCTATTTAGTCCTGTTGCCTTTCTATCACTCGAAAACCAGTCTGCCCCATTCCCTTTGACTTCGCATCAAAAGGGCTTTTCCGCCCACGGACGCCGCCAGGGATTTTTTTTTCTTTTCGGACCTTTCCCTTTTAAACCCTAGAGATGGTTGGGGTGAAAATCCCGGGAATCACAGTTTCTAATACTCAACCATCCTTCTCCCCCAACAACCATGCACTTTCAAAGGGGCCTAAATCACCTTCTTCCCCATACTGTGCTGGGTTGAACTGCAGGAGATTGTCTTGACCATGTCTCATGCCTAAATGCACTGAGTTGCCCCAGTTTTTGGGCTGATTAAAAAAATGTTAACGAGCTTGGGAAGGTTCCCAATAAAGGGCCGGTGGTATTATAAATATACACTGTACTTAAAACAGCAATCAATACATATAGCACAACTTTCTGCCAGGGGGAAGCAAAAAAAATCCCCTGCTGGCATATTGGGATCGGGTTTTCACGTTTAAAAATGACCGTTTTATCGGGGTCGTGATTTGATACATTTATCATCTATTTGTAATTAATTGAAACATGTTTTTGTTTAATCTTACACCCCCAAATTGTTCCCTGATGAACCCATAAATTTGGGGAAACGGTGGGAATTAAGGGGTTCCATTTTTTGGACAGCCAAAAGGTTGTTTGGGATACTGTTCGGGGATATTTTTTTATACCTATGGGGCTATTTTAGGGTATTGGGCACCCCATATATTTACTTTAATCACGTTTTTTTGTTCATTTTTAAAATTTTCTTTCTATATTAAAGGGGCGAAAATTTTTAAACTGTAGTCCCTAGGGTATATATTAGGAGGTACGGGTTGGGGACGCCCTTATCGGGGCGAATAACCCACTTTTCTTTGGTCAGGTAGTGTTTATGTGGTAGGGATAGGATTTTTTTTAATTGGTAGCTTAGGTATCTTGGTGTCCACCATTTTTATTGATGCTTATAAATAAAAGCAAAGTTTTATGTCAATTCCTAGGATTTATACCACTTTCTGTGGTTTGGTTGTTGAATAATTTTGGTATGTCCTGGATATACTTATCTTAGTACAGTAGGTTTGCTACTCCTACCTCAATTTGAGTGTAGTTTGGTGGGGTTTTTTTTTGTTTTTTTTTTTTCAGTATGAAAATCACAAACAATGAGGATGACATATCTCACACAAAATAAAATAAAAAATAAAATATTGATATTATTAAAGATATGTAAATCTAGAGATAATATATAAATTCAACCCCAAATAAAATAAATATTAGAACACAATCATTAAAAACTACAAAAGAAAATGTACAATAATTATTCCAAATATTGTCACATTACCAGTTTGAAGGGATATGCCACCTGAAAGAAGAACTGCCTCGATGCATGTTTCGTCATCAGCTTTTTCAAGAGATTGAGGGAAAATAGATTATGGGGGCCACATGTGCCTGAAAAAATGTCAGGACCTACCTTATTTCTATTGGCCAATAGAAGCTAATCCCGATAGCAAATCATTAATATATATACATATATCCTGTTTCCCCCAAAATAAGACACCCCCGAAAATAAGACGTAATGCATTCTTTTTATGCAATTCAGAGTTAGGCTGCTTATGCTGATGTTTGTGGTATATTAATAAATGTTTTTTTTCAATAATAAATGTTCTTAAAAAAATAAGACATCCCCTAAAAATAAGTTTTAGCTTGTCCTTAGGAGCAATAATTAATAAAGATATAACTTATTTTCAGGGAAACAGGTTACATATATATATATAAAATATATATATATATATAACTATATATATATATATATATAATATATAATTATAATACACCACCCGGCCACTTTTTTGGGTAACACCATGCTATAACGGGTTGGACCCCCTTTTGCCTTCAGAACTGCCTCAATTCTTCAGGGCATTGTTTCAACAAGGTGTTGCAACGATGCTCAATTGGTACCAAGGGGCCCAAAGAGTGCCAAGAAAAATTCCCCCCACACCATGACACCCCCACCACCAGCCTGAACCCTTGATACAAGGCAGGATGGATCCATGCTTTCATGTTGTTGACGCCAAATTCTGACCCTACCATCCGAATGTCGCAGCAGAAATCGAGACTCCATCAGACCAGGCAACGTTTTTCCAATCTTCTACTGTCCAATTTCAATGAGCTTGGGCAAATTGGACCCTCATTTCCTGTTCTTAGCTGAAAGGGGGTGGCACCCGTGTGGTCTTCTGCTGCTGTAGCCCACTGCCTCAAAGTTCGCCGTACTGTGCGTTCAGAGATGCTCTTCTGCCTCCCTTGGCTGTAACGGGTGGCTATTTGAGTCACTGTTTGCCTTTCTATCAGCTCGAACCAGTCCCGCCCATTCTCCTTTGACCTCTGGCATCAACAAGGGATTTCCGCCCACGACTGCCGCTCACTGGGTGTTTTTTCTTTTTCGGGCCATTCTCTGTAAACCCTAGAGAAGGTTGTGCGTGAAAATCCCAGGAGATCAGCAGTTTTTTGAAATACTCAGACACCCTTTCTGGCACCAACAACCATGCCACGTTCAAAGGCACTCAAATCACCTTCTTCCCCATACTGGGTGCTCGGTTTGAACTGCAAGAGATTGTCCTTGACCATGTCTACATGCCTAAAATGCACTGAGTTGCCGCATGTGATTGGCTGATTAGAAATAAGTGTTAACGAGCAGTTGGACAGTGTACCTAATAAATGGCCGGTGAGTGTATATACAGGCAGTCCCTGGGTTATGAACGAATGGGATAGGGACTGTAGGTTAGTTCTTAAGTTGAATTTGTATGTAAGTAGGGGCAGGTAGATTCATTAAATGTAACTCCAGCACAAAAGGTTTTATTTTAGTCTTGGATAGTGCAGAGAAGGGGGTTTTTAAAATTCGTTTTGCTGTCTGTGCCACTATTAAGAAGATTTCACCCCATTTTCACCTCATGTGCTGCTGTGGCATGCTGGAGCTTGTCGCTCCACAGCTACTATCTGCTGTGGAACATGGAACTACAAGTGCCAGCATGCCCCATAAAATCTCCGTTTTTTAACTAGGGACAGATGTAAGTCGAACGGGGTTTAAATCGGGAAATCCTTATATATATATATTTAAAAAATATAAAAAAAATATAAAATTAAAATATATATAATTATAAATTTTTAATATAATAT
>JAODAL010084419.1:0-10924 GCA_025379985.1 Phyllomedusa bahiana
CCCCCTTTTATCTCCGAGATTGTCTAACGCATATAATTGTATCCACTTCTCAGGTGAGAGCTGGACTAGCTGTCTACAAGGTATCAATCTGGAGACCATTGTTGTTTAGCTCACAGAGCATTGTCTACACTGGATGTAATCATATCCACAGCTGAGAGCAGGACCATTTGTGTACAATGCATTAGTTTGGAGTCCAGGCTGTTTAGCTCACAGAGTATTGTCTAGACTGGATACAATTGTATTTCCTTCTCAGAAGAGAGCAGGACCAGCTGTATACATGTTTGATATTAGTTAGGAGAGTATAACCATAGATTGTGTCCCCACTTTTCTCATAAATGGCATATCAGTTATTAGGCAGCTACAAGCTCGCCACAGGAGTGCAGAGGATTTTTGTATTTTGATCTTTTATCTGAACTTGTGGCTGTTGCTACAGATCCCCAGTTTATTCGTAGCAAAATCCACAGCACTAGGATCTGTCTACAAATTTTCATTTCTCCATTCAAGTCAATTGGAAAAATCACAACTAATTTGTTCAGATTCTGCCTCAGAAATTGACAAATAAGCAAAATCTTCGTATTACATGTGGTGAGAATTTTAAAACCTTATCCACTTGCTGCTATTGCATTGTGCTATAAAGTTTCTTTGCGCAAAGCTGCACTGAAAATCCACCACATTTGCGTCCTACGTGAATATACGGTGACTGCGCAGAGGAGTTTGCAGTGAAACAGAAACAGTAGGACATCATATGATCTCAGAAGACTCATTAAACTAATAAGAAAAACCGGAAAATCAGGTTGGGTGAAGTCATGTGCTGAGGACACTTCATTGAGATTCCTCTTACAGGGCAATAAGAGACCCCGGGAGATGACTATTGTCAGAGAAGTGACTCCCGGTGTGACCCGCCGCTGACTCCCTCCCTGCTGCTATGAAATGGGTCAGCTGCCTGGCTGAACTGGTTGAAGGTCATGTGACCTTTGGGTCTGTGAATTCATTATGGGTCATGGTTTTGGCTTCCATAGTGATGAGTCGGGGACAGGTAACATCTGCTGTGTAAAGCAAACACAATCCGCCTGTCACCCATCAGGAACCTCAAAACTAACCGCTGCCATAGAAGCGGCAATAATGTGCCTGGTCTGGCCTCCAACAAGGGTGCGATAATCCAATTCACGTATAGTGACACAATGAGGACTGCCCTAAGAAATTTCAGGGCACCAGGGGTGTAGCTACAGGGGGTGCAGCGATAGCAGTCACTACTGGGCCCTACAGCCTGAGGGGGCCCAAACACCTTTCTGCCACATAAGAAGACACCAGTATTGTAAATGGCACATGGTAACTAGGGGGCCCCATTTCACTTTTTGCACTAGGGCCCAAAAGCTTGAAGTTATGCCTCTGCAGGGCACCATGCATCTGAAGCATCTGGGCCCCCCTATTACCAGTTCATATCATGTACCATTATCAGTGGACCCATTTTTTTGTTTTGATCAGGGTTCTATACAGGAGCATGGCTGCAATTGAGAATAAGCAGCATGTGGGCTCCCTACCCTTAACCATTTCCTATCTTCCCACAATTATCAGTGGGCTCCTTTTTTGCTTTGACCAGGATCTTATAGAGGAGCAGGGCTGCAATTAGGAATAGGGAGAATGTGGGCCCCCTGCCCTTGACCATTTCCTATCTTCACACCATTATCAGTGGGTTCCTTTTTAAAAAAAATTTGATTAGGGTTGGAGTAGAAAAAAACACAAAACTCCTCAAATATATATGTAGGAGACACCCTGATATAGGAGTTACCCGGCATCAAACACTCTATAGACAGAAAAACTACCAAGAAAACAACAATGCCTTCAGGTAAATACTACTAAAAAATAACCTATATTAATATTTTCTAAAAACTGACCATTAGGTCCCACAAACAAGCACCTACCTAAACCCTACAGGTTAGTGCAGTAACCGACCCGAAAAGGGTGACCCCACATAGGAACAGCCCTAAGGCTATAACAATCTAAACAATTTTAGTCCTTAAATATATACAACTGGAAAAATAAAAACAACAAACAGGTCTATATAGTATGGCCACCAAAAAAAGGACTTATCAGATAAGCGAATAGTAATATCATTCCATCCAAAAAGTGCAATAAGCATATAGTAATATTATCATTCATGAAAAGATGTTCCAAAAGGCATATAGTAATGTTATTAATCATATAAAAACGTTCAATTAGGAGCTCAATGAGGAGACGTCCGTACAGTACAGAGCACAGCCGGACGTCCCCTCATTGAGCTCCTTGCTCCCACAGGTCGCACTGCGGCCATTTCCCTCCATTACAGGCTCCCTCTATATCAACTCCAAGCACCGGCAACTTCTTGCTTTGGACTCCTTGATCTCACTTTATCTCATACCTCACTACCTGACATCAGCTCCTCCTTGGTCCATCTCATTACTCGTTTCATTTGTCACTTTACATGCATCCTATGACGTCACTTGAAAAAGGCTTCAGTAGCCGAAACGTCGATATTTGACATCTTGCTACCCGACATCTTTTGACATTTGTTGTAGTCTAATGAGATTTTCACAGTAATCTGGACCTTAAAGGGGTCGTCTCACTACAAGGATTGCTTTTTATGTTA
This sequence comes from Phyllomedusa bahiana, assembly GCA_025379985.1. Classification (NCBI taxonomy): domain Eukaryota; kingdom Metazoa; phylum Chordata; class Amphibia; order Anura; family Hylidae; genus Phyllomedusa; species Phyllomedusa bahiana. Next base: position 2,627 of record JAODAL010084419.1, read on the forward strand.
AAGATCTTGCAAAAACAAGTCACTTTGCAATATGTGTCCATTAACAGTGTCCTACCTATTCTGAGAGATCCCCTCTTGTATGGGCTGCATCAGCTCCTCAGGTCACTATAGCTACAGACCTGTTTGATCTATCCTGATAGACTGCCAGCACTGGTTGCTATAGCTGCAGACCTGTTTGATCTCTCCTGATAGGCTGCCAGCACTGGTTGCTATAGCTACAGACCTGTTTGATCTCTCCTGATAGGCTGCCAGCACTGGTTGCTATAGCTACAGACCTGGCTTCTACTGCAGCCTAGTAGAAGCCAGCAAACACGCCCCTGAATTCAAACTGAAAAGAGAACTGAGGTGAGATGAATCAATGTAGTGAGAGAACTCCTTTAATAGTTTTTCTATCCTTTACTTTTGTAACATAATTCTACGAGTAAAATGAACTAAATATCACATTGGAGGCCGGGGAATTTTCTATTTATTCGTTACCTAGAGCAGGGGTGTCAAATGGCGGCCCTCCAGCTGTTGGGAAACTACAACTCCCATCATGCCCACTGTTATAGTTTATATAAATGCATCATGGAAGTTTTAGTTTCCCAGCCGCTGGAGGGCCGCAGTTTGACACGTGTGACCTAGAGGGTGAGCTTTTGGGCCACACCTTGGCCGCATTGCAGCTGCACTGTCTATTCCTACTGTTAGGGTATGTTCTCACTTTCAATCCTAAAAACGGATTGAGAAGCGCTGCGTAAAATGTCTCCAAAGATGCAGCCAAAGTGTGCAGCAGAAATGCACCCTGTAGTTTTACGTAGGGTGTCCGATGCGTATAACGGATCAAGAATTCACATGTCAATTCTTTGAACGGATCCGAAAGACACATCAGAAAGACGCATGTAAAACACATATCGGTGTTCAGACATCGTGCTTTACATTGAAACTAATGTAAATCACACTGACCATTATTAGATGCGTGTTTGGGTCCGTTTTGGGTTCGAAAAACGGATTCAAACACGCATCTAAAAAACGCCGTGTGAACATCCCCTTAGGTTCCCTGACAGCAGTACTGCCCTAACGGCCTCTCAGTACATGAGTACTGCCCTGGTGGTGGCACCGTACAAGGGTACTGCCCATACTTAGAGTGGTATCCAATAGAATACTGTAAAAATTCATCCCGATGACAGATCCATTGACTTGTATAGGGCAAATATAGTTCTAATTGTTTCCTAAATTATACTGAAACCGGGCACGTTTGCTAAATAGGGCAAAAGTAGTCCAATCAGGGTTGCCCAATTTAAGTCAATGGCTCCATTGCTGACCCGCAGTATCCATCAGGATGATTTTTTATGGTATCCCAACGGATACCATGAATAGAAGGTTAAATTGTGGTTGTGAATGGGGCCCCGGTGATCACATCAATGCCAGGAAGCTTCCAGCTGGTCTGTATATTCAGCACCATGTATACAATGATTGGAAAGGCAGGGACAGTAGTAAACCATCCCTGCCTTCTCAGTGTAGAGCCTGGCTGCCACTGACAGCCGCTTTCCACCCCTGCAGCTGCACAATCACAGTTCAGCTGTGAAGTCTGCATGGATGTCCCAGAATGTCTGTGCAGAATTATATGGCCGCTATGTTTACAGTCAACAGACGGTCGGCAAGTAGTTAAGCACCAACACCTCTCATATTCCTTGGAGACCCCACTGATTATATCACCAGAGGAATTCATTTCTTTGTTTCTCAGCACAATGGTGACATAGGAACATAGTAACAGCTGGCAAAGGCTGAACAAAGACATACGTCCATCCAGTTCTGCCTGTTATCCTGCAGTGTTGATCCAGAGGAAGAACCCCCCCCATGAGGCAGAAGTCAATGGACTTCATCTTAAAGTTCTTTAGTGACTGAAAATCATTGAACCAGACTAAATTCCCGGATCAACAACCTTATCTTGGCAGCAGCTGCCTGACATTATTTGCTAAAGTTACAGGGGTGTTGTCACGGGTGGTCCCGCAGCCGTGGGTCGGGCTGCGGGCACACCTGTGTCTGCTCTGTGTCCCCCTGCCCCGGGGACGACTGGCGCCGCGGTCCGCAGGTCGGGCCGTGGCCGCACTCGCTCCCCCAAGAGACTGCACTTACCTAGCCACGCTCCAGTCCCCGCGCGGCTCTCTGCCGGCTGCTGTGCGTGCTTGCGCCCCCTAGCACGCACAGCAGTTCTTTGAAATTTAAAGGGCCAGCGCGCCACTAATTGGTTAATTACTGGCCGCTGGTCCTATATATTGTTTCCGCCCTGGCCCATTGCCTATAGAGAAAGCGTTGGAAGTGCGTTCTAGTGTTTTTGGTGTTCTGACCCTCTTGCTACCTTTATCGACCACGAACCATGCTGCCTGCCCTGACCTTTACGCCTGTCCACAACTACACCTACGCCTGACGATTCTGTACCACGCTCACCCTTGGCCGCCACCGCAAGCAAATCACGTCAGTGGAAGCGACCTGGTAGTTTCCCGCCGCAGCAAGTCCATCCCGCTTTGCGGCGGGCTCTGGTGAAAACCGAGACCTACTTAGATTCTGCACCCTGGTGTGGCTTACACCACCGCTTGTGGTGGTCCAGCGGATCCACTACCGCTGTCCGTAACAGGTGTTCAGACCATAGACTTTAAAAGCTTGAGCTTCTCAGCTCCTTTCCAATAATGCCCTGTGATATGCAGATGCTTAGTGGAGGGCAAAAAGGCAATCTCAAAACTCCACACACCTATATGGTGCTCTCCCCAAGGAGAGATATTCCCCTTTCTGAGCCACTCATTGCCTCCCACCCAGCCAGCCAGTAAACTCTGCTCTGCACTGATGAAGGGAAAAACCCCAAAACAGCTGTCTGCAGATGAGTGATGCTGACTTGGCTAATATCCCTTTTGCTTCTTAAAGATTCATTGAGTCAGAAGAAAATTGAGGATTTGTTACATCCAATAGAGGGGGCTTGAGCTTCTCAGCTCCTTTCCCATAATGAGTTGTCATAGATTTGAAAGACATATTTTGATAGGATATGCCCGGGGACTCACACCTATTTCAGGAACAGGACTCCGTAAGTCTCGGCTCAGAATGGAGAACTGCTTGTGCTTGCCCTGACCCATTTCCAAGATAGATGCAGGTCCCAGAGGTGGGGAATGGGATATCCTATCACTATGTCATCAAAGTGCCAGATGAGAACCCTTTACTGTTACCTAAAATTCCTAAATCCTTTCCACATCAGTTTTCCCCCTTAGTAAATAATCTTAGCATCAGATCTGGGTAAATCCTCCCTCATCTGCAGAATAGGAAACTCCGCCAGCACAGAAAGTTGAACCTCCTGTCGCAGGTGAATAGCTTTAAGCTTCGAGCAACCAAAGGATTTGCATACGTGCAGGAAACAGCTCCATTCTAGTCAATAAGGAAACAAGTACAGTCATTTTTTTTTTACGTCCTGTGTCTCTAGGCCTCATCCAGTATCTAGAATACTCACAGCAGCACAGAGCATTGGAGAAGAGCGTGATGATCTATCTTGTAGGTTGCTGTGACCTGTCAGTTCATTCAAGCAAGGAAGTCAATGAGGACAGTGCTGCATGTGACAGGTAGGGGTTACAGACTGACAGATTGTGAAAGGAGCAGGGTCCTCAGCGGCACAGAGTATTTCAGAAGATAAAAATGACGATTCTCTGGAAGGTTACATTTACAGCAAGGAGTGGGGTGTCCAGTACTGCAGAGCATTTCAGGGGTTGTGCTGATTTTGCAGGAGATGAGGGCTAGGTGAAGGAGTAGGATATCCAGCAGCACAGAGTATTTCAGAAGAAGAGTGTGCCGATCTTGTCGGAGGACACAGACTGAGAGGTATAAGAGGAAGAAGGATCAGCAGCAGCACAGAGTATTTTAGGATCTTGTGTAAGGGTATGTTCACACGGCGTATTGGGACGCGTACAGTACGCGCCCCAATATGCCGGGTGTTTTGGATACACACGCTGATCAGTGCGTTCTTCCAAAGCACTGGGGGGGGCTAGCCCCTGGCCGGCCTTATCGACATGCATTGGCAGTGGCGCGTAAGCACCGCAAATAATTGACATGTATTGTATTGTATTGTACGCCCGGGGAGATGATGCATAATTCATAGTTCTCTATGAGAGCTATGGATTACCGTAATTGCATATAAAGTGCAAATACGCCATGTGAACATACCCTTAAGTCAGAGTTAGGGGAAGGAATAGGGCTCCAGCAGTACCAGGACCTTTCCTCAAGGCAACCCCACGGATACCCCAAATAAGAGCAAATAATACCGTGTGAACAGCTCCTAATTTAGACTTGCATTTGCATGTTTTTTTTTCTTTTTTCAAAAGATGAAAGAAGTAATGGTAATGGTAATGGTGTAGCGACACTGGCGGCACAGACAAAGTCGTATGCAAGTAGGGACTTACCAAAGAGCGGTGGACAACAAGAAGGACGATGACAAGGACATGGGTGAGATGGAAGGATGAATAACTTCAATCCAGAAGCAAGACACTGAAAAACGCCCGACCCTAAGGCCTCGTTCACACGGCTTATTTGGGCATGGATTGGCACCGTACTCCGCGCCGGATTTGCGCTTCAGTACGACGCCAATCCGTCCCTGTCATTACGGTAATCCACTGCTCTCATAGAGAACAGTGGATTCCGTCGCTCCTCCCCGCCTGGCGGATTCAGCCGAGCGGGGAGAAACTGACATGCACATTATTTACGGCGCGTACGCGCCGTAAACAATGCATTGTCTATGGGGCCGGGAGCGGCGCCCCCGCCGCGCCCCCGTCCCCGCCCCTTATTCACGGCGATTTGTGAGCTCAATACGGCTCACAAATCCGTCGGGAATAAGCCGTGTGAACACGGCCTAACTGTAGCGGTTGCCCCTGCTCCTCTGCCCGCGGGCGCACCTGTGGCCGCCCCCCCCAGGCGCCCGCCGGGCTCGGGTGCCGCCGCTGGTCGCGGGACGAGCCGGGGGTCCGCTCCTGCCGGGGACTCCCCTGGCCTCGTTCCTGTCCCATCCGCGTCCTCTGCCGGCGCAGGCGCGCGTGCCCGCCCCCTAGCGCGTTCTCGTAAATTTAAAGGGCCAGCGTCCCGATAATTGGATAATTGCCGGGCGCTTCCCTTGTTTAAGGATCCGCTCCGCAATCATTTCTTGCTGGATCTATGTTGCCCCGAGCCTTAGAGAAAGCGTTCCTAAAGTATATTCTCGCCTTACCGTGTACCAGACCTCTTGCTACGTTTCTCGACTCTGAACCTCTGCCGCCTGCCCTGACCTTCCTGCCTGTCCACGACCACGAACCATTGCCGCCTGCCCTGACCTTCTGCCTGCCCACGACTACGATTCCTGGACTACTATTCTGTACCTCGCTGCACCTCGGCCGCCATCACAAGCAAGTCACGTCAGGGGGGACGACCTGGTAGCCTCACGCCGCAGCAAGTCCATCCCGCTTTGCGGAGGGCTCTGGTGAATACCGGGGGCTACTTAGACTCTGTTCCCTGGCGTGGCTTAACTACCATCGCTTGCGGTGGTCCAGAGGATCCACTACCCAGCCCTTACAGTTAGATCCAGCCATGGATCCCGCCAAGGTGCCTCTGCCAAGCATCGCGGATCTTACGACGATTGTTGCCCAACAGTCACAGCAGATCGCGCAACAAGCACAGCAACTGGGTCAGCTGTCCGCCATGATGCGTCAACTCCTGGCTTCCCAGCAGCCGCAACCTGCCTCTTCGCCAGCGACTTCTACCACCCCGGCCGTCTCGCTGGCAACTGTGGGCCCGAAGCTTCGCCTTCCACTTCCTTCCAAGTTCGACGGGGACTCGAAGCTCTGTAGAGGTTTCATCACGCAGTGCTCCATGCACGTGGAGCTGATGGCCGACCAGTTTCCTACCGAAAGGGCGAAGGTGGCGTTCGTGGTGAGCCTGTTATCCGGAAAGGCCCTGGCCTGGGTGACGGCTCTTTGGGACCGGAATGACCCAGTGACCGCAGACCTACATGGCCTTCCTCTCAGATTTCCGCAGCATCTTCGAGGAGCCTGCGCGAGCGTCTTCTGCGGAGACAGCGCTATTGAACCTACGTCAGGGGGACTCCTCCGTAGGGGATTATGCGGTTCAATTCCGCACCCTAGCCTCTGAGCTCTCATGGAATGACGCCGCTCTCTGCGCCACATTTAAGAAGGGTCTGTCAAGCAGAGTAAAGGACGCGCTTGCAGCTAGAGATTTCCCAACGTCGCTGAGTGAACTCATCCATCTAGCCACTCGCATAGACGTGCGTTTTACAGAGAGACAGCAGGAGCTCCGTCAGGAGCGGGACTTGGCACAACCCCGCCGTTTACCTAGGCTGGCTCCGCCGGGAACTTCATTCATGCCTCACTGGTGTCTCGCTATCGCTTTCCAGTCATCCGCCTGAAAAAGCCGTTGCTTATCTCTTCCGTCAGTGGGGAGCTTCTCAGCGACTCCATCCAGTTCATCACCCGGCCTGTGACCCTCCGGGTAGGGGTCCTACACACAGAGAAGATCTCCTTCCACGTCCTGCCTCGCGCTTCTTCGGCGATCCTGTTGGGGCTACCCTGGCTGCAACGTCACGCCCTATGCTTGATTGGAGGACAGGCAAAGTCCTGCGTTGAGGATCGGAGTGCCAGGAGCTCTGTTTGGTGGCACCACGCCCGGTGTCCATCTCTCTTCCCCAGCCGTCCGTCAAGTTTCTACAGGGTCTGCCAGCGGAGTACCAGGATTTTAGAGATGTGTTCTCGGAGAAACAGGCTGAGAAGTTACCACCCCATCGGCCGTATGACTGTCCTATAGATCTCCTCCCCGGAACCAGTCCCCCACGGGGTAGGGTCTATCCTCTCTCTGTGCCTGAGACCCAGGCGATGTCGGCCTATATACAGGAGAATTTGTCGAAAGGTCTCATACGCAAGTCCTCCTCGCCCGCTGGCGCTGGCTTCTTCTTCGTCCAGAAAAAAGACGGTTCACTTCGTCCGTGTATCGATTACAGAGGGCTAAACAAGATCAAGGTGAAGAATCGCTACCCTCTACCCTTGATATCTGAGCTCTTTGACCGCCTCCGTGGAGCCAAGGTATTCACTAAACTAGATCTACGAGGAGCCTATAACCTTATCAGAATTCGAGAGGGGGTTGAATGGAAAATGGCGTTCAACACACGGGACGGGCATTTCGAGTATCTCGTGATGCCCTTCGGGCTATGCAAAGCACCAGCAGTTTTTCAGTAGTTCGCCAATGACGTATTTCTGGACTTGCTGTACACCTGCGTCATTGTATACCTGGACGATATCCTGATTTTTTCTCCTGACAAACAGACCCATCGGGTACAAGTACACCAGGTCCTGCGACGCCTGCGGGACAATCGACTGTATGCCAAGCTGGAGAAGTGTCGGTTCCACCAGGCCAGCCTTCCTTTCCTGGGGTACATTGTCTCTGATCAAGGTCTTCAAATGGACCCAGCTAAACTCTCTGCAATCCAGCAGTGGCCACGACCTGTTGGTCTCCGGGCGATTCAACGCTTTCTAGGATTCGCCAACTACTACCGGCAGTTTATTCCTCACTTTTCTACGCTGGTGGCTCCCATCGTGGCTCTCACCAGAAAGAACGCTAATCCTAGATGCTGGTCCCCATCTGCCGAGGAAGCGTTCTCCCAATTAAAGTCTGCCTTCTCCTCCGCACCCATTTTGGTCCGTCCGTATCCTGAGAGACCCTTCAGCCTGGAGGTAGATGCCTCTTCCGTGGGAGCAGGGGCGGTCCTGACCCAGAAGGGCCCTAAGGGCAAGACCGTCACATGCGGCTTTTTTTCGAAGACCTTCTCTTTGGCAGAACGTAATTATGCCATTGGAGATCGGGAGCTGTTGGCCATAAAAATGGCCCTGGAAGAGTGGCATCTCCTGTTGGAGGGAGCTCGACATCCGTTTGACGTCTTCACAGACCATAAGAATCTCCAATACCTCCAGACGGCTCAGTGTTGCGGAGGTGGTAGTGGATCCTCTGGACCACCGCAAGCGATGGCGTAAGCCACGCCAGGGAGTGGAATCTAAGTAGGTCCGGTTTTCACCAGAGCCCGCCGCAAAGCGGGATGGACTTGCTGCGGCGGATTACTACCAGGTCACTACCCCTGACGGGACTTGCTTGCGGTGGCAGCCGAGGCGTGTGCGGTACAGAATCGTGGAGCAAGCTCGTGGTCGGGGACAGGCAGAAGGTCAGTGCAGGCGGCAAAGGTTCTTAGTCAAGGACGGGCAGAAGCAGGACAGGCGCAAGATTCGTGGTCAAAAGGACGGAGGCAGGGAGTAAGGG